>JANZXR010073590.1:0-11444 GCA_027575705.1 Erythroxylum echinodendron | reverse complement strand
GGGATACAGGCCTCATTATATATAGTGAGCCTTTGGCTCTTAATCACTTTTTGAGTTTTTAGCTCTTTTTCGGTTGCTAATCCGATCATAATAGCCTTTATCTGTTCATTTATTCATGTAATGAAATGCATCACATTCATATATATTTAATCAATCGCTTGATTTCAATTTCACATTCAATTTACATTTTTCATCGAATCGATGTTCAGCATTCAACAATAATGTTGAGAATCACTTATTTCATTCACATTCACATTCGCATTTAATGAAGCACTTCCTATATGTTCACATTCTTCAAACTCCTCGGACTATTAATGTCCAGAATTGTCACAATCACATTCACATCAATAATAATGCAATTCATAAATTTAAATAGAACAATCATTTAAAGTAAGAACATCTAGGTCGACTCACAGTACACTCCAGACTAGCATTTGCTTCCAAGATCCGGAAACGTCTGGAGGCTGATGTTCTATCTTGTGTATCAATATCATGCATTACACACATTGCACACACATTACTAATTGAACAATCACATAAACAGTTGGTTATACACATATGTGTATGTGTAATGTATAATGCATGCTCAATTGGACTATTATAGGTATTTATCCTTAATTACATCACTTAATCATTAACAACATCATTTGTCTATGTCAAGCTTACACTTAGGTTCATAGACAAATAACTTGGTTAATCTAATATCATCAATCATATATCTATCACATACATGCTTTCCAATTCTTTTTCTAGCATTATAAGATCACAAAGTATTCAATTCTCACTCACCTTTACTTAATATACATTATTCCTCTATTTTTAATCACATTAGCCATATAAGATCACTTTTATTTCTATAATATCTCCAAATTTCTAAAATTTGTCTCATTGATATCAATCTTCTATGCTGAAGTTATAACCTTGATTATCACCCTAAGTATATCACACATTTCATCCATCATCAAATTATGTTCATTTTAAGCCCCAATTAAGTCCAAATGCATCATAGTTAAGTACCCTATCCTTAATTGGTTCAACCATTTCACAAATCAAATCATTACCATGTAAAAGCACTACACACTAATATGGTATACATTCCCACGATCATGACAGAAGTTGTTCCATCTGTCCACATCCTTTTCCTGCATTTTTTCCAAACTTTCTCAGGATAAGTTTTGGGTCAGTTTTGTATGGCCATTTTGATATAGAAAATTAGGTTTATAGAAAATAATTTCTTCTAAACAAATGTTCCTCTATGTATTAAGTTTTTAATGAACTAAAATTCATACAATTTGGTTCATTATTCCTATAGTTATACCCAAAATACTACAAACTATTCTCAAACAGCGATAACATCCAGTACTCAACTTCAATCCAAATTTAAAAACCAAAATTCAATTCCTTCATGAAAATTGTAGCCATATGTATCTAGTTTAATATAAATTAAAAATCATCCCATTTGGATATCTACAAATCAAGATATGGCCAAAATACAAATGCCTATTCAGTGAAAACACTTCATCTAACATATTCTAGCACATTTCATCATCATTTTCATCCTAGTCCATCTCTTTTGCTTAGTCTATCATTTTTAGCTTATGTCCTCATTAATTCTTATTTATTCCTACTTCCATTTTAGCTCAATATCATTCATAAACAAATCATGATCTATGTTTTATGATTAACCCAAAAATAGAATATATACATGTACACATTCATCATCAACTTTCTGCACATTTTCAACTTCATTAACACCTTCATTTCATCTCTAACTTATCATTTTAATAAACTTCATGTCAAGACACTACTTTAGCCTTTTCTTTAAATTCAAAAATCATTCTAACTCATCTCTATAATAGCCAAGGAAATCCACGTTGATATACATAGGAAACAGAACATGTCATAGGAAACAGAACATGTAACATTTATTTACAAATCAATTTAATACACTTCTTTCTACACCATTTTAGGACTCATTCTAACTATAAATCATCTTTACATCAATTTATGAATCATTAATCATCATACACATAAAAGGAAGACATCAATGTGTTCATTTCTTTACCTATATTCCAACATACATAAAACACCATTTTATGACCATTTAACCTTTAACTATCATCATACATGTTTGATTCAAAAAATCAAGAAGAGTAATGCTTTATACTTAATTGCTTTAGCCTCAAGACCTTCAAATATCACTTAACCCTAGTTTCTCAACACCATACAATCATCGTCAATAAAAGTTGGTAGGGTTAGGTCTTTTTGTGACAATGAAGAAGACAACAGAGTGATAGTAGTAAAGAAGGGTGAGAATAAGGCTTGCATTGTTAGGGAAAGAAAAGAGGATTATGGATGATGAAGACTGAAGAAGATGAGAAGAGATATTAACAAAAGCTGAAGTAAATGATAAAGTGAAAATCAATTAAAAAGAAGATAGTCTTTCACTTGGGAGAGTTTCGTGGGTTAAGACATGGCTTGGCAAGTGACATTGTCACTTGCCACATGTCTATTTTCTATGGTTCTCACTTGGTCATTTTTAATAACCAATCCATTTGTCTCCAATTTCTACTCCAATTATCTCCCATTTTTTTATGACATTTGTTATTAAATCCTAAAGTCATTTATCAAAGTTTCTATTGTCATTCGATACTTATTTCTACTGCCATTTATCAATTGTCTTGTCACTAGGCATTTTTCCTAGTCCAAAAATACCTAGAAATTCAAATTTTTCCTAAGTTTTCACCAAAAAATTTAAATCAATATTTATACTCACCAAGTCCCATTTTAAGACATAAAATCCACACTTCACATCATAATCACATTTATAAATCAATTATAACCGGAATTTGTCAAATGAGTGCATGAACATTCATTGTAATGTATGCAAAAATTCAAATTCACATACGCGTATGCTATAGTATGCATGAGCATGAAATGCACTTCCTAATCTCTCATTTTTATTGCTTATTTATTGAAATCTAGGGTTCTAACCTTTTGTATGGAAATAGGATGTTACAATTAGTGACAAAATAAGATCTTTAATCAATAGGGATGGAGCATTTGTTAAAGGGAGTTAAAAAAGGCTGCAATTGCCTACTCTAAAAGATGTTATCCATGTTTTACCTCCAATCTAATGATTAACATAACAGTTAAGTTGTTTTATAAGTCATCAAATTATTGATGACGAGAGAAAGATGTTTAAAGACCTATAATTCCAATTAAGGCTGTATTAACAATGTACATGTTGTACTATTCATGAACTTCAAGGAAAATGAAAAACCCTAAAAGAAATGCAATGCACACTGATTGGAAAATAAAGGAAACCAATACTTCACCATTAAAACCTGATCTTCTCTTTGCATCCATAGACTTTAAGCCTTCCTTGAAAATACAAAAAATTGTAAAGAATTTGACAATTCCAACCAAACTTCCATCACCCTTGGTAACTTATTCATGAACTTTAACAAAAGGAAAAAACATATAAGAAATGCAATTTAAACTGAAATTGGAAGTCATTGCATTCATTGCTTAATAAAATTAATCCCAATAACATCCATACAATCTATTGTTGTTCAATTCACAAATATCACAAAATTGTTCAGCTCACTAACAATTAAATGTTAATTTTACATTTTTTTCCTTTCCCTTTAAAGATGCAGTTTGACTTTGCTAGCTTGGATTCACATGCGCAGTAACAGCTTCCTTCCTCTTTATTGATTTCTACCCAAGGTTTAGTAGTCTCTGACTTCTCCTTCCAAGTTGTAGATAAAATGCAAATATTTGTTAAGTTGTATGAAATAATTCCTATTCTAAAGTACAATTTCAAAGTAGAAGTGCACTTCACAATTTTTCAATTATCTTTACTTGGATTAGAAAGAAATTAGCTAATTATACTAACTGCATGAGAAATATCAGGTTTTGTACAAACCATTGTATACATTAAACTGCCTACTAAAGATGCATAAGGAATATTCTACATGTCTTCTTTCTCTTTCTCACTTGATGGAGACAAAGTAGTGCTAAGCCTAAAGTGAGTAGCAAGAGGTGCGCTTACCACTTTAGTTTTACTCATGCAATAAAGTAATTTTTTAATGTACCTTTCTTAAGATAACCACAATTTCTTTGCCTTTTTATTACGAATAACTTGAATTCCAAACATTTTTTTTATTGGTCCTAAGACTTTCTTTGCAAAAGAATTACTAAGCTCATTTCTCAACTTGTTATTCTAGAACTATTATAACCTACAATCAACATTTCATCAATATAGAGCAACAAAATGTTGAAGTCATTGTCTGAAAATTTCTAAACAATTACATAGTGATTAGAAGTAGTCTCTTAGTGATTAGAAGTAGTCTCTTTATATCTTTGCTACATCATACCTTACTCTAACTTCTTATACCAATGCCTTGTAGCTTATATCAAGCTATACAAGCTTTTCTTCACCTTATAAAAATAATTGTCCTTATCCTTCAACACAAGAGCCTCTATCTCTTCTATATAAATCTCTTTCTCTAATTCACTATAAAGAACAGTGATTTTTACATCTAACTGTTCAACCTCCAAACCAAGACTTTCTGCTAAACTAGTAATAATTTTAATGGAATAAATCTTAAGAATAGGTGAGAAAATCTCTTTTAAGTACAATTCCCTTTTCCACCTAAACCTTTTAGTAACTAACATGTCTTTATTTCATGGATGAGAAGAATTCTCTTCATTCTACACCTTATAAACTTATCAATTTTGCAAAGCTTGTATACCCTTAGGCAAGATGACTAGTTCAAAAGTATGGTTATCATATAAAGATTTCTTTTCATCTTTCTTAGCTACAACTTACTCATCCTTGCTTTTTATATCATCTTTATAGCTCTCAGGTTCTCCCCCTTCAGTGAGGAACACATATCAGTAGAAGAATAATAAGTGGATGCAATTTTTTCTCTAATAAACCTCCTAAATGAAGCTACAGGTTCATTATCAACCTCAAGCATAGAGACATCTACCTCATTAGCAACATCACCATTAACACCTTCAACTTGATCATTATAAATATGATTTTACGAATCATTCTAATTGCTAAACTGAGCTATATTAGGCGTATATGTATCTGGAGCTAGATCAATATTAATTAAACCATCAAAATTTTGAGAATTTGACTTCTCTGCTTTGTTAATATCTTTAATCATTTAATCCTCCATAAAAATAACATCACATCTTCCAACAAGCTTCTTCTTAACTGGATCTTATAGTTTATAACCAAAATCATCATTACCATAACTAATGAAGATGCACTACCTTCTTTTAATATCTAATTTGGACCCCTCATCTTTTAGAAAATGTACAAATGCTTTACATCTAAACATATGAAAATGATTGTAGAAAAATTTTCTTATCGTTTTATACACGATTAGGAGCTTCACCCTAAAAAGCAACAGTGGAAGATAAATTAATAATATGTGCATCAATATATAAAGCGTCATCACCATAAAAGGATTAAGACAACTTTGCTTCTGAAAGTAAACATTTGACTCTTGTTACTAATATCTTGTTCATCCTATCTTCTAGGCTATTCAACTAAGGAGTCTTGAGAAGTGTCTTCTGATGTTTAATACCTTATTATTTATAGTACTCATTAAAAGATCCAACATAAGGTTAAAAATGCTTAAAGATACCAAATGCCTAATATTTTGACTTTAATACACAAACCGATAGTTTTCTTAAACGGTCATTAATAAATATTACAAAATAAAGTCTAATACTGAAAGTCCTTATCTTCATTGGACCACAAATATCTAAATGCACAGATCAAGTAATTCTAACTTTCTAGGAGGATGGATCTTGAAGAAAACTCTGTTCCATTACTAGCCAAGCAGTAAGCATACTTTTGTAATCTTACACCTTTTAAATCAGAAAGTCGATTCTTCTTGGATAAAAAATCAAGTCCTTTTTTACTAGTCTAGCCATCTCTTTTATACCATAACTCTAAACAATTATCACTCTTAACTACATTAATAGTATCAATGTAAACTAAAGCTTTAGTTTAGTATAAATAAAAAGACTTTGTTTCATATACCATAATAAAAAAAAACTTTAGTGATTTGACATAGATTGTCACTAGAAGTACTGAAATAACCATCATCATACAAAACATACGTAAAAATCATATTCAAACATATATCGAATGCATGTTTAACAAAGTAACTATAAGTCTTTATTAGTCTCCAATGTGACAATCTTGATGTCAATAATCTCTGTAGACCATCATTACTTTCTTCAAAACTCCATAATCAGCTAAAGTGTAAGATGCGAAGAAATCCTTCTTTAATGTCACATGAAACAAGTTCAATATTAAAGGTTACAATAGTATATATATTTTCAGCTCCTCAAGTTTAATTTTATCTTTTCTTTTTTTCTTGTTTTTAAAACATATTAATTCAGGTACCTTCTTAATTAAAAAATTTTTAAGTCCTGCTTGTTATAGAGTTACTTCGTCAAGAAAGAGTGAGTACTAGCATTTTTAGCACACTAGTTTAATTCTAAACTTGATTGATGGATCATTCTAATATAACCTTTATTTTAACGAAAAGTTTTTTTATCAACTTACTAAAGCCATTGAAGTAGTTGCGAAACTTGGATGAAGAGGAATTTTGTTCTCACGGACTTTATTATACTATTTGTTATTACAAAAGGAATATCTAAATGCATGTAGATATGGAGTATTGGTTTGTCTTATACAAATCATTTCACTGAAGCAACTGATGTAAACTTTTTCATAGGATTTGAGCATCAAATCAAATGATTTCTTTTTTCTTTATGTAGGAATAGGAGATGTCAAGTCATTTTATTTCTGTTCATTTTCTCTCGCTATTCATAGCATAGTTTACAAATTAGTTTGAAACTTTTCTCTTAATATCACTAATTAGGCTTTAGACTGATGATTCCAAACCCCTTTGTTCCTGAAAAGGTGAAATTGTCATCAAATTTGATGGCAACTAGTGTTAGGCTATCTAAAATGGATGATTTCCATATATGGCTAATATTATATGAGCAAACCATCAATCACAATAAATCCATTGAATCCGTCCTTAGCAATGAGCATGTTATTTTAACAACACCAACTTTTTATTCCTCACAGCTACCACGAGAAGCCAAATATAATGGCTAGTTGCAACGCAACTATAAAATAACCATTAACTAAGACAAGACAATTTTGCTCATTAGTTGTTTTGGGAAAGAAAGAGGACTGCTCACAAGATCAGAATAATCCTACATACATATTTCAAAACTAAAAAATGCATACTAAAATAATTAAATTGCCATAGTTTGTGTCCACATAAAAGTACATTTTTATTCTTGAATTTTTGATATAACATTTTATAGTGTTCAAATAATCTTTATATATTTGTTTATTGTCATTATGATCAATCTAAAATTTGAGCATGTCAGGAAAGAATTCTCTCAATATTGCACTTACCTTCTTATTAACGATATAATTGGGATTTGAAAACTTAAATAATATAATTCTAAGTTATTTGAAAGATAATTTGATTTAGGTAAAAGATGAGTACGATGTACAAAGAAAACTTGAAATGATGAGAGGGTCTTGTTTTTATTTTTAGTTGTTTCTCTCTCTTTTTTTTTTTGCATATGTGTTTATATATATCTTCATAGATACATTGTCTCAAAAAAATTCTCTTGTAAGTCTCAACTTCTAACTTTCTACATATCATGTACATATGCTAACTAACTGCTCATCACACATTCATTATGTCTCAAACATCCTAACTCCTAAGTCCTGGACCTTTTTTCTAATTCTTATGCCCATAAATTATCTAGGCATTTTAGTTGACTTCTAGAACTTCTAATAACTTGGCTTTTTACTTTTAGTTCAATAGGCCAAATTTCTTTTAAGCTATCAATAATTTCTCCATATATGCTCGGTCAAATGAACAAAATATATGATATTGAATTTCTTCTGGACTTTTGCAAAATGAGTTCAAGGAAATTGATTAATATGAACTCGTGTATTTGTGAGGTTCAAAAACCAAGGAGAATCTAGCTAAAAGAAGAGTCATGTAAGCATCATTAGGATAATCTTCGTAAAACCTTCAACCTAAAAAAATTATTTATTAAAAGGGATTATTAGGTAGTGGTTATATTACTACTTTAAACTTTAAGCAATCTTCCTCTTCTCTACCAAATATAGTTTTTCTTTCTTCTTTTCTTTGAAATTTCCTTAAAAAACCAATAAACTTTCCCTATACTATAGATGTTACACATTATACATCCTCTTCCTCCTCTACTGACTCTGCTGAATTAAATGCTAAAATATAAACCTTCAACTTCTCTTTATTCTTTATTCAAAAATTCTATTAGTCTCAATTTTAATCTTCAAATAGGCTATAAAACTCAAAGTAATCTCCATTCTTACCGAGCCTCTCCCATTCTTTATCAGAGTAAGGAAGGAAACTCTTAAACCATGAACCCCCTTTCTAGACTTTCTTCTAATTATATCATCAAAATCTCCTTTTTATAGCATGTTAAGGGAAATTACACACTTCGACCACAGGTAGAGATTACCTTTAACTATTAGAGTCCCCTCATTTGATAGATCTCCTTACTTCCCATACCTAGGAGACATGAGTGAATCAAACTTCCCACTAAAATTTCCTTTATCCCAGGTCATAAAATCTCTAAAGCCATGGCTAAAGAATATGGAACAGTGGATTAAATGGATAGACAAGTTATACCCTTTTACCATTCTAATTAGAAGAGGCAAAGACTTCTCCAATAAATACCTTTTTCTGGGAAACCACCAGAGTATCATCCTAATTTAATAACCACTTTTTTGAATTATAGAGTCCTTCCTAAAACTCTTTTGTTTTCCATTTTGTGCATGCCTCCATTTCACTCAAAGATGTTTTCTTTCTTGCTAACTTACCTATTATTAGGGAGGATTTTGTATATTTAGTTAAGGAAACTTCTAAATTGATCAATAGTTATAATTTTTCTACGAATCCCTTCTCTAAAGAAGAATATATTTTTTTATTTGGATTTTGATGAATTAGTTTATTTTCTATCCCATAAATAATAAACCAAGTCCAAAATTCCTCCCTTTATACAAGGAAATAACCTTTGTTATATTTTTAACCTTTGATTCTATTTTTCTAGGATTCTTTGATAGTAATCTAGGAAGGTGTCTATCCAATGTCTCTCTTCAGAGGCTTATTTTATGTGTATGGTTTGTCCAACTATGGGTACTTACCTAATTTTCTAGAATTTAGGTACATAAGAGGCCTTCCTTCTACAAACCCTAGATTTCCTTATTTTCTTAGCATCTATATTTAAATGAGCTCATATAGTAAATCGACGAATGATATCTTTAGTTTTCTATTGTCTTTAAGGTCCAAGTTGGTGGACCAACCCAATCTTTTTGAGGACTTCTCTAAAAGAACTTATTGGTTGAAAATTTTTTATCCTTTTAACTCCTCTTATTTCATTGTTTACCAAAAACTCTTCCTTTCTTATTCGAAATCTAGAATTTTTGTAATGGGTAGTGATAAGGCTTTAAAGCCTGACTACAACTTTAGGCTTTGAGATAGAGTTGATAGCTTTGCCTTTCCTTAAGAATTCTTCTTATCATCCATATTCTAAACCACCCAATGGAAGTCCACTTCGAAGTTGGAGTCATTAATGATAAATACCTCCATGAAATCTTTGAGCATTATCATACCTTAAAGTGTAAGATTTCTATGATGACTGTTGCTGATACAAAAGCCTACCATCTTTGGTGGCAAAAAAGCTACAAATAATTAGTTTTTGGTTAAGGTTTTGCCATCATCAAAGGTACTTCTTTTTGCTTTAGTTTGTTTAATTCATTTAATTTTGATCTTTATCATTGATTTTTTCTCCTTTTGATTTCAAAATTCTAGATGTCAAAGGTAAAGAAAAGGAAAATACTACTTCTTAAAAAGAAGAAAAAGTGATTATAAACCCTACAATTAATAGGAAGTTTAAGTAAACGCCTCTATTTGCTTCAAGTTACAAGAAATCCAAGATGCCAATTCCATAGAAATCTACCAGAAAATTAACCTGTTCTACCACCAAGTTACTTGAAGAAGTTGAAATCACTAAACCTGTTACTAAAGAAATTCCTCCCTATAGAAGAGACTTCTTCCACTTTTAAAAAGATTGTGGAAGAAATCAGTTGCGGTACCTTACTTTCCTAACTTCTTTTATTTTATTCTCACCATAAATTCATACCTTTGATTTCCTTTCTCAGATGACCTAATGTCAGAACTAACACTTGTTGCCCTTTACTATGAACCATAATCTTATAGAGTTAAAAGTTCTCTTGAACCAAAGATCGTTGAAGTCACTATGATAGAGGAAAAGTATGAATTCCCTTTATTTTTATGAAAATTCTCCAAACTTTTGACAAGTTCTTTTATTTATTATAGTTAGGCCATGTTTATATAACAATAGATACCTCAAAAGAAATCTTTGATTTAAGCTTTTTAAATGTTTCACCTGACACTCCTTCCATTTTTTCCATCAATTAATTCTGAGGAGCTAAGAAAAGTCAAGGAGTCCCTACAACTCATAATATAGTAAGAACTCCATTTATTGACCGAAATTCAACAAACCTCCTTTTTGAGTATATTGTACTATATTAGTTCTGTAACCTAATTATATGCTATTAGATGACTTCTACGTAAAAATGAAAAAACAATTATTCTCTTCCTTTAAGAAATCATGATATGGCTAAGTTGTTTATTCGAAGAGACTAAGCCTTTTACAAAAACATTAAGAGGATTATAAAGCAGAATAAGTTAAAGGCAAAAATATCCTAAAAAGAATTTAAGAGTCAAGAAAGAATTTGACTCTTTAAAGGATAAGGCTACTGAAAACAAGAGTCATTAAGATGATTAGATAGAAGAAAGAAACTCTAAAATATGATGGTAAGTAGCTTAATTAGGAATTAAAAAAGATCAAGCAAATGACTAAAGAGCTGGGAAATCACTAATACTGCAAAAGCAAGAATTCAACCTTTAGAAAGAACGAGTCTTACAAGTTGAGAAGATTAAGTTTCCTACATCAAAAAATGGGGAAATATTTAGTCTTTTGACTTAGATCAAAATTTAAATTATCTATCCTTTATAAACAATTTATTGTTTGTAGGTTGGCTTATTTGGTTCTAAATTTTTATTTTCTTAAAACAATTATTTTCTTAGATGACTATTTTTGTTGTTTGCTCTTTGGTTTAGAGAATTTTATTCTTGTTCTTTTATTCTTGATCTCTCCCACATAGTAGATATATAGAATTTCAAATCTTTACCATTAATAAAATTTTGTTGAGCTTCACTTTTAGTCTAGATAACCAATAAGTGTTGTCTCTAAAATCCTATGAATACAGATGGCCCCTCCTAATTAGAGTACCCCAACCC
>JANZXR010073558.1:0-11445 GCA_027575705.1 Erythroxylum echinodendron | reverse complement strand
GCATACATGAATGCATGCATATGTCACTATACACTTATACACTCCTATTCATGGCAATCGGTGAGGGGATGTTACAATTAGGTGATATGTAACAGGGCAGAAATTTTGATTGAGATTTTGACCTAGATAGAGGAAGAATTTGCTTCTGAGTTCTTCATGAGCATTGTATAATGTGTTATGAACTTTACATTTATATAAAGTATGGAATTTTTGAAGGATGGAATAAGAAGTTATGATTTTTAGAAGTTGTGTTACTGTTTAGGATGAGATTTACAGGACAAATACTTTGAAGTGAATTTTAACCCCTATAGATGTGGAATTTGTCTATGAGTCCTTATGGTAATTGTAGGTCTTTTTTTTTATCTTTCTATTGATACCAAATTTGTCAAATTTGGACTGCTGAGTGAAAAGTTATATGTTTTGGAATAAGAACTAGTGTGAAAGAAAACAAAATTGGTAGTCGGTTAAGCATGGAAGCTGACCCTCGCGAGGGCGCGTTCCTCGCGAGTGCGACAAGATAGCGGGCGAGAGGGCGAATGCGAACGTGCTCCTCACGAGCACGAGGGTGAGCGCATTATGCGCTCCTCACTCGCGCGAGAGCTTGCGATCACGAGCGTTCGCGTTCAGCGCGCGCCTCGCGGCCGCGAGACCCTCACGAGTGCGACCAGTCATTGTTAAATTGCTCATCCGACTCTTTTGTCCTTCTTTGCTTATAACTTTTCCATTCGATCTCCGATTGACCTGATTTTTGAGGCGTCGGATTCGTAAGCCATTTATGTACCTCTCCATGAGATTTAGTGAATTTTTTTTATTAATTCTGAAATGAGGGATTGAATCAAAGTGAATGGACCAAAAAAAATAAAAATAAAAATGTGTATTGATTAATTTCGGAAAAATGTGGGTTAAATTTATGAGTGATACCGGGATTGTCATGAACATGCATCGTACATATTCCATAGACACACATGTGCATTGAATGATTATAATTGTGCAAAATTATTAATGTGTGTGCACGTACTGCATAAATGGGTTATGCAGGTTAAAAGTCCGCAGTTAGGCGTTTCCAGAATTGGAAGCAAATGCTAGTCTGGAGTCTACTGTGAGTAGAACTAGATAGTCTTACCTTAATTTTTGCTTCATTTATGTTATGATTTGACATGAATGTGATGTGAATTGATTGTACTGGTTTCCGGACAAAAGGTCCGATGAATGTGATGTATGATTGGCATATTGAAGTGCTCCTTGTATGTGAATTGGATGAAATATGTGATATGTGACTTAGTTGTTAAATGCCGGACTTAGTTCCGAAGGAAAGTATGATCATGCATATAAATGAAATAGTGATACTCAACTCTAATATGAATATCGGACTACGGTCTAATGATATGTAAATGGGAGTGACTGCGAATGTGCAATGTAAATGGTGCATTTCATTTCATGAATGCATGAAATATAATGGTTGTTGTGACCAGAGTAGCCACCGATTAGAGCTTAAAGCTCAACGAATGAAAATGAGCCTCGAGATCAAAAGTGATTCAGAGCCTCAGGCTCAACGTTTAATGAGCCCTATATGGGACAGCTATTAATGAGCCCTATATGGGACAGTTTAGGCACTCGGTCACAACAAAATAACAAATGAAAAGTGAGTCTCATGTGCATTACATATGCATAAGATGAATGATTAAGTGTGTCGAATGTGAATAATGTGAAATGTGAAATAATGTGTGATGTGCGAATTATGTGTTATGTGACTGGGTGAGCCATCGATGATGGTCACTCATTGAGTTTGCAAAACTCACCCAAAATTTGCAATTATTTTGCAGGAATCAGAAGAATACCCCGTTGGACATCGGGAGTATATCTATTGCATGTGAGTGAAAGAAGAGGTCGGGATCAGTTAGCGTCTGCATTGCATTTCTTTATTTTATACTGAATTGTACATTCCACATATTTTTGTATTATTTGTAATTGAATATTACGATATATAATAATTTTTGTAAGTGGGAATGTTTTGTATTTGTAATGGGCCCAAATGACTATTAAAAATTTTATTGATTGTATTGTTATGTTTGAAAAAGTTCACGAATAGAGTGGGCTCGATTTAGTTATCAATTTTCGCACTTTATGTCGTGGTTTTAAAAAAAAAAATTTGTACTTAAATTTGAATGATCGAGTGCTATAACATGCCACCCTCGCGGGACACGAACTCAGATATCACCATCGATGTCGGGTTCGGGTCTTTCGGGAGTGGGGTGTTACACATTGTCTCATTTTGTGTTAGTGAGCCTTTTTAATATTATCATAGTGATAAAGTAAGTCATTTTGAGTTGTCAACTTTCATTGGGGTTCTTGTTTATTACATTTGGGTGTATTCAAAGTGGCTTTGAGATTCCTCTTTACTAAGGTTATTTTTCACTTTGAAAGAAGAATTATAGTGAAAATATAAGATGAGTCTTAAGAGTGGGCATATGCAAAAACTACTTGTTGAACTGTTATAAATCAATTTATATCTCTCTTCCTTTACTTTTTTATTTACTACTTTAGACCATTTTGTAAAAATCCAGTTCACCCTCAATCTGATGGTCCATTAGGGACTAATATTTATAAACTTGAATATTTTCCAAAAAGGCAACTATAACTATATTGTGCTTTTTTATTAAGGGCCTAGTATTATCCATTTCCAAATTTCTACATCTATACATGTTACATAAAAAGGTGTCAATTAACCCAAATAAAATTTAAACTCTAGCATACAATTTACGTAAAAGCTTAGAAAGAAGCAATGCTAGTTTTTTTATATTACATTGTTTAAATTGACTAAAGAAGTCATTAATATATTTCTAAAGATATGAATTTTTTCAATTAAATTAAAGCGCTCTTTCTAATATTGAGTTAACTTTTTTAAAGTCACAAGTTATTCAATTTGGATATCTTTAGTCAATATTAAAGGAAATGCTAAGTCAAAGTAAACTTCTATTAAATAATTACCTTATTATTTTTCTTTAATATCCTAATTATGAAATTGGTAGATGAAAAAATAAAAATATAATGCATGCTTTATTTTGTTGAACATATAATATGAAAGGGATAAAAAAGGAACCAAACATGATATTTTTAGTAAAAAATCATAATAGATAATGAAATATCATATTTTTATTTATAAAAATTTTATTTTGATATGAAGTTATTGTTTTCATTTTTTACATATGTCTCTATTTATTTCTGTAGATCAACAAAGGGAAGTTCAAGTCTGCTAGTGATTTAATCTCTTCAGGAAGATTAGATGATCCAGCTTGGACATATGTGAAAATTAGTTCTTGGTATGAAGAACCTCACCATTTATTTGTATTGGAACAAATATTTGAAAGAAAGGAGAATGAATCACTTGATTAAAAAAATTAATCAAAATCAGAGGTGACATTGAACCTTGTTAGAAAGTTAGACATGATGTAAAATGGTGGATGAAATTTTACTGAAAGCATATCAAAATGACAAAGAAAGAAAGCAAAGATTGAACTACGAAGTAGTAGTAAAAGTTCTTTTTACGATGATCAGGATGATACTAACAATGTTAAGTTCTTTCTACGATGATCAGGATGATACTAACAATGTTGAAGTTGGTATTCTTACCTAACAAGAAGGGCTTGTTATAACTGATATAAGGAAAAGAAGAAGATATGTGTCTAAATTCTTTGTTCTGTGAACAATTCTTGAAGCTCAACCTTAAATTTGTGGTGCATTATGATCTAAACAAGTAGCTCCTAATAAGGATATGGTAATAGCTAGGTGGTGGTATAATGTAGGTGGGTCATTCAACACTGTTTAATCTTATTATTACCAGCTTATCAAAGATGTTATTGCCTTTTATGGCCTAAGATATAAAGCTCCTTCAATTAATGACTATAGTGGTAAGATTCTGAGTAGCACTATTTATGAAATAAAAAGTTACTTAAATGAAAGAAGAATAACTTGAGCAACTTAAGAGTGTTTCAATCATATGTGCTGGATGGACAAATAAAAGATAAGAGGCCATTAACAAATTTTTGTTTTATTTTGATAAAGTGATGATTTTTTTTAAAAGTCCATTAATGCTTCTAGCCTTGTAATTAATGTTGATACTGTGTTAGAGATATTTGATGAAGTTAAGCCTGAAAACATTATACAATTCATCACTGACAATGAAGCTACTTATAAAGTAGCTAGAAAAAGGTTATAAAGCAAGCTCCTTGTGCTTTACATTACATTAATCTAATGCTAGAAAATGAAGGAGATGCTAGATACTTTCTTATCATTGATGAAACTCTGCCGAAAGTGAGAAAGTGACTAAATTCATGTATAGTTCAAGGTTTCTATTTGGTGAGAAAGGGTTTTACCAGTTGTAGGAATTTATGTCATCCTCCAATTATAAGATTTTTAGCTAATTTCTTATCACTTTAGTATTTTTTTCAAATGAAAAAAGAGCTGAGAAAATTTTATGCAAGTGATAAGTGAGTTGCATCTCAACATATAAGGTCTAATGTTGGAATAGAAGTTTCCAAGGTAAAATTCAAAGTTAGAAATATTGATAGATAAAGGTCTCTTCTAGTTTGAAAAACCTCTTGTAACTATTCTTTTAGACTCTAAATGTTGGAATTGTCCATTTCGATATATAAAAAACAATCAATTTGGAAATGTTGTAAGAAATGAGATGTCTCAATATTTTTTTATACATGTCAAAGTGATGGCAAAGAAAGAATCTCTTTTACATATCCACCCAATTTATCAATTCTTTTGAAAATGATACAAAAAATGTCCCTATTCAAAATAGAAAAAAAATTTCCTTTGAGCTTAAAGATTATGAATTTTAGTCATGTTCTTAATTTGTCATCTGAATTTGTAAGCTTTAGTGAGAATACTTTATCTGGAGGATAGTGATAAGAAGGAAACAATGGATTACTTTTATGATGCCACAAAGATGGTGAAGGAAGCAATTAAGGCCAATTTGAAAAATAGGCCTTCCTTATATACACGTTTTCTTATAGTTATCATAGCTTTACCTTTATTTTTTGTTGCCAACATATTTTTAAATTTGAGTTTCTATTTTAGGCTAGGTTTTATAAAGAAAGATGAAATTAATAGGGTAATGTTCTTAATTATCACAACAATTTTTTCACTTGATAAGATATAAGATCTCTTTAGCTCACAACTAAAGGTAAACAAGGATACGTGCAACGATTTTGTGATGTTCATGACAATATGTCAAAAAGGCTAACTTAATCTACGTATATATTTCTTCACTTTTATTATTTGTTTAAAATTAATCATCATTTTATTTTATTTATAAGATTACTTTTATTATCTTATAGTTACTTAGTGAGATGAATTTGGAAGTGTTGACTCAAAATTTAAAATGTTTACAATTTGAATTTTAGTTAATATTGAAGTAAATAACACGTTAATATAAAAATTACGTACAATATATGATATACACAAGAAGGGGATTGAATTGTGTATTCTTTTCGCGAATACAAAATTTTAATTTCTTGATAAGAACTTCTCTAACTTGTTCAAAGAATATCACAAGAGTTATAGGAAAATTGTTATGAGTTAAATCGCAAATAACTTCTATATACTTGTTTAAGAACAAAATAGAATGAGTTGAGAGATAGAAGATAGAAACTGCGATTTTATACTGGTTCACGCCAAACCGTGAGCTACGTCCAGTTCTCAGAATTCATCTGAGTATTCACTATACTTCAACAAATTACAAGTATTCGTTATTCCTTCTAGAACCTCTTCAGGTCTCTTACACCAAGTATTCTTTTAGCTATCTTAGCCTCTCCAGGCTCTTAGCCTTTTCTTTCTCTCACTAGAAAGATATTGTGAGCTATTGTTATAGTAGGTTTAGCTCTTCAGTATCACACTATAGAATTTTTTTTCTTTTCTAGGTATACACTTGAATGCTTAAAAGATGTAAGATCAAAAGTTTTCCGAAAGGTTGAAAAGTTGTAAACTTGTAAAAGTTATTCAATCTTCGACTACGACTAGTATTTATAGTCTAAGTCACCAATTGCTTCTCGATTCTTGATCACTGCTTCTTGAATCTTGATAACTACTATTTAGTTGAGTTCTGTAACTAACTGCTCGACGTACTAGCATATCTTCTGCTTTGTATCGTCTACGTTTTCTTCTGTATCTTTACTTCTTCTGTGCTTTGTTTCATCTGTGTTTCACTTCTTCTATGTTTCACTTCTTTTGTATCTTTACTTCTTTTTTTCTTTGTTTCTTTTGTGTTTCACTTCTTCTGTGTTTCGCTTCTTCTGTATTTCGCTTCTTCTGTATCTTTACTTCTTCTGTGCTTTCCGCTTCTTCTGTGCTTCGTTTCTTCTGTGTTTCGCTTCTTCTATGGTTTGCTTCTTCTGTATCTTTACTTCTTATGTGCTTTTCGCTTCTTCTGTGTTTCGTTTATTCTGTGTTTCGCTTCTTCTGTATCTTTACTTCTTCTGTGCTTTCCGCTTCTTCTGTGTTTCGCTTCTTCTGTATCTTTACTTCTTCTGTACTTTGTTTCTTTTGTGTTTCACTTATTCTGTGTTTCTCTTCTTATATATCTTTACTTCTTCTGTTCTTCTACTTCTTCTATACTTTGTGCTTCTTCTGTACACTTAACACACTTATCAAACTAGTTCATTTATTTCTATCATTATTATTATTTGATTGTCATCAAAATTAATCATCGTAAAGTCCTCCTCATTTAATAATCTCCCTTTTTTGATGATAAAAAATAATCATAATTTAGAAAGATAAAAGTGAATGAACTATATTTATTCAGATAATGAATAAGAAGACATTAAGCAATATACACATATGTTATCTTCTTTTCTTGTATATGCTCTTCTCTTCTTTCTTTTGCCTTTCTTTCTTCAGCTTCAGCTTCTGCTTCTGTTTCTGTTTCTGCTTCTGTTCTTCTCCCCCTATTCTTTTCTTCTTTCTTCTTCCTTATACTTTTCTCCCCCTTTCTTCTGTGCTTCTCCCCCTATTTGTTATTAATCAAAAAGATTTTCTTAGATGCTGCATGATTTCAGAAAACATACGTTGCATGCCAGTTCTGATCAACTTGAGGTCTTCTTCTACTGTCACCCGAAGATAAGCTACTTCCTTAAGTAGATCACCAATGGAGTCCCTCAAATCATCAACCTTAGTATGAATTTCTTCAATCTCCTTCACTAAGGCTTCTTGACTCCACTGCTGAGAGTGACTAACTTCTTCCATAGAAATTGTAGGAACTCGTTGAGTTGCACTTGATGGATAGAAGTTTGTTTCAATATGTGTTTCTAAAGGTAACACATCTAATTCAATGATTTTCAAAATAGGAGGTTTGAACAATTGTTTTCCTTCAGGGAGATCAAGGCCATCAGGTTTTGGTAGTTTTGGTATTGGTTTGCCAAGAAGGTGAAGGACATATTTAATTGAAGGTATAGAATTCAAAGGTTTAAAGTGGATAATTAGGTTCACAAGAGTTTCTAAGTTGAAACTAATACCTCTGACCATGATAGTTCTAAACCGTCCTTTAGTCACCCTTCCAACTACCTGAGAAGTTATGTCTGTGGTGAAGCGTCCACAATGACTTCCTGATGCTTTCGAAATGTAATGTGAAACATAGATTCCTTTTGGTTGTTTTGCATTGCATATATCATCTATGTTTTTCACAGCTTCTTGTATCTGCTCATCTGTAAGGTCATATGTTTTTCTATCAGGGTACATCCTCTGTTTCTCTTTTTCTACATTGCGTACAATGTTTGAAGCTCTAGTTTGCACATCAGGTACAATCTTGATCAATGTTCTACCTGTAGCTGGGTAGATAGTATATAGATCCTTTGTTATCTTCAACAGATATGGTTCTGATTTTTCATCTCTCAGAATCTCATATAATCTTCTCTCTTCATGATTCAGAAGATGTATAGACTGATAATTGACCAAGAAAGGTTTAACTTGTACCTTGATTAGCCTTTTCACAGGTTCTCTTATTATGATTGAGCTTTTGCTTCTAACAGGTACAATTTCTTTTATCACCTTCATTCCTAAGTCCTCTTTTCCGATAGGACTATGAGAATCAACTGATTTTTCCTTCTGATTAACAACAGTTGAAGTACTCTCTTTCTAACTGGTCTTCAACTTTTCATTTTCTTCTACTAGTCTAGAAGGTGGTTGGGGTTAGGGTTTCTTCTTCTCAAACTCTAATTTCCTCTTAATTTCAGTCTCATTTGTTGACTTTGGCTACTGTTGTTGCAAAATTGAGACCAGACCTAGTAACCTGAGGTGCTTTTTCTACCTTCTCAGAATCTTCACCAGGAATCAATCCTTTCACTCTCTTCTGCTCTTGTTGTCGAAGAGTTAGTAACCTTAGTGATCTTCTTGATTTCTAAACTTGCTCAACATCAAGTTTCTCTCCTTTTCTTTTCAACGACACTTGTTTCTCAGATAGATGCACCTAGCTTTTTTCTTTTTGTGAAATCAGCTTATCTTTAACTGCTACCTTAGATGATTTATTCTTCTTTTCTTCTATAACCATTCTTCCTGAAGGTTGAGGTTTCTTCCTCTCTGTGAGAGTAACATTTCCACTTACATTGTGTTTGACAGTACACTCCCCCTCAGTCCTTGCTTTCACCATAGAAGTTGTCTCCTCCTTTTCTTGAGTTTTCAATCCCATTTTACATATAGTAGACACATTAAGAATGTTTTTGATATTCATCTTCACCCCATTTCCTCTGTCTAGAAGAATTCCAAAATCTCTAAAGACTTTTTTTAACATCATGCCATATGGTAAGGCATTAGAATCCCTCTTTGTCTTCATCATATACTCCAAAATTAGGTGTGGATGATTTATGGCCTGATGATTGAGTAGAAAGAACAGGCATTGTTCATCTATGTTTATCACAACATTCTTTGATCCTGTTCTTCGTAGAATACAGTGGAAAAGTATCATATGTAGAACCCTAGACTTTGGAACAAGATTTGACGCCTTCTTGTCCTTTAGGTCACTACATCCATATAGTTGTCGATTAACATGTGCCTTCTCTACAAGGCTTTCAGTCATCCATCTAATGTTTTGAGACACCTCTGCTCCAACACATGGATATCCACTGACCTTCTTGATTAGCTCCAATGTCACAATAACTGACAATTTATCCACCATTGATTCTACAGTATTGTCTAATACTTTCATATTCTTCCAAAACTCATAAACTTCATTCAGATAAACTACTTCACGAACCTGAAAGAAGTTCTTCCATCCCGCTGCATCGACTTCTGATTCAATGTCCATCTGATTCTTCTTCAAGGAGTAAAAATCAACGAGTCTTCCATAAATCATATCTTGCTCCATTATGATCTTTTGACAGTAGGAACTTTCTCAAAGTAATGAGATTTGTCTTCTGAAGATGAGAATGTAAACGAAAGGGCTTGAAATCAGGAGTAATGAAACGTTTTTTTTAGAGCTTCTACGAAAAGTTACCGTCTGTAACTTACAGTTACTGTGCTCTTGAAAACTTTCAACTTTTTATCTTCCTTCTGTAAAAATCATCTGGGTCATGACATGTCAGATGATTGGTCAGTCAACACTACCATATTCAAGTTTCATCTAATTTTTTTTAATCTTTCTTCATTCAAAGGTTTGGTGAATATATCTGCTCATTGATATTTTGTCTCAACAAACTGTAGACTTACAATTCTTCTTTATACATAGTCTCGTAGAAAATGAGGCCTAACTTCAATATGCTTTACCCTTGAGTGTTGTGTTGGATTCTTCGATAGGTTGATAGCACTTATGTTGTCATAGAAGATTGGGATTTGTTCTTATTGTATTAAATAATCTTCTAACTGATACTTAAAACATAACGTCTGTGAGCAACATCTTGCAACTGATATGTATTCAGCTTCTGCAGTAGATAAAGCAATTGAGCTTTGCCTTTTACTAGACCATGAAACTAGATTATGGCCAAGAAAGTGACAGCCTTTACTTGTACTCTTCCTATCAATCTTGTCTCTAGCGTAATCAGCATCACAGTAGCCAATTAGCCTGAAATCTTTACCTTTCTCATACATTAAGTAAAGATTAGTAGAACCTGATAGATATCTTTAAATTCTTTTAACATCAATATAATGATATTCTCTAGGATCTGCTTAAAATCTAGCACACAAATAAACACTAAACAGAATATCAGGTCTGCTTGCTGTAAGGTAAAGTAAAGAACCAATAATTCCTCTAAAAAGGGTTTGATCAACCTTCTTACCTGCTTCATCCTTAGATAAAGGGTTTGAAGGATGCACAGGAGTTGATATAGGTTTCACTTTATCTATACCATATTTAACCAACAGTTCTTTAATATACTTCTGTTAATGAATAAAAATCTGTTCTTCGGTTTGTATAACTTGTAAACCAAGAAAGAATTTTAAATCACCCATCATGCTCATTTTTAATTTGCTTTTCATTAGTTTTTCAAAACTGGAACATAGCTTCTTAGACGTTGCACCAAAGATAATATCATCAACATATATCTGTAATATGATGAAATCATTCTCAATGCATTTTCTAAACAAGGTCTTATCTACATTTCCTTTACTAAAACTATTTTTAATCAAAAAGGAGCTTAAACGATCATACCAAGCTCGAGGAGCTTGTTTTAATCCATATAAAGCTTTATGAAGTCTATAGACATAGTCTAGTTTCTTAGGATCTTCAAAACCAGGAGGTTACTTTATATAAACCTCTTCATCTATAAAACCATTCAAAAAAGGCACTTTTCATGTCCATTTGAAATAGCTTTATATTATGACAAACAGCATATGCAAGCAAAATCCTAATAGCTTCTAACCTGGCTATAGGAGCATAAGTTTCATCTATTCCTTCTTGTTGATTATATCCTTGAGCCACTAATCTAGCTTTGTTATGACTTACTCTACCTGAATCGTTTAGTTTATTCTTAAAATCCCATCTAGTTCCTATAATAGACGTTTTAGAAGGTCTGGGAACTAAAGACCAAACTTTACACCTAGGAAATTGGTTTAGCTCTTCTTGTATGGCTAAAATCCAAGCTTCATGCTGAAGAGCTTCATCAATTTTCTTAGGCTCTATTTCAAAAATAAAAGCTGCATTTGTTTCTCTTCTGAATTTAGACTTAGTTCTCACACCGTCTGAAGTTTCTCCTATAATCAGATCTTCTGGGTGAGAAGATTTATATCTCCAGTCCTTTTTCAGGCTAAAACTTTCAGGAACATTTTCTATTTTCTCTAGAGGAAAATCTAATGGTGACACACCTTTATTATCAACTAAGGGTACTGCTAGGGTTTGATTATCAATATCATTACTTATATCTGATTAAGAACCATCATAAAACTTGACATAAATAGATTCTTCAACAGATTTAGAAGCAAGATTATAAACCCTATAAGCTTTAGAAGATAATGAAT
>JANZXR010073547.1:0-11446 GCA_027575705.1 Erythroxylum echinodendron | reverse complement strand
ACCAAATTACAATTAATGACTGTCCACTAAATGGGAAAATTGACAGAATTGCCCTTAGGGGCAAAAATGTCCAACATATTGATCCGGTTAGATCAATATGTATATAATAGTATCTATTGGATGGATATTAGTATATCTCATTTACTAAGTTACATATATAGATAATACATATAGAGATATGATCATTGAACTGATCAAATTAAGAATTCTCAATGGTTAATATTACCTATAAACTATCAATTGGGATATAATATTACCTATAAACTGTCAATTGAGATATTTTCATAAGGATTTAAATGTATATTTTCCTTTGACCTGAGATCATCACAGTAATTAATAGGTCACGTAATATGTTTTCATGTCGGACATCTTGTATGTAAACATACTAGTTGAATGGTCATTGGATATAATTAAGTACCTATCTGATTAGTGGTGAGTCAAGATGGGATCTATCGACTCTAGATAATGAGTTTGAGCTCCATGTTGTCATTAATCTTAATGGTTGTTTCAAGACCTTGGTCAGGGCGATTAGATGAATGAAAAAAAGAATTTCTTAAGTTATTCACCAATTATTAATGATTAACATATAACATAGTTGGTTATCTAATAGGGTTTGACAGTTAAACCATACCTTAGGATAATCCAGAGTTTTAATGATGGAAGGTAATAATACATTATCCTTAACTAGGTTTCGTCTTTATAAGGCTGTTATTTCACACTATCCAGTTGTTGAGGAGTGTTGTTAGATACTAACTTTGATTAGTAAATAATTGGATTAATTACTATCGTCTTAGTGATGAACCTATGTGTTTATACACTTATGAGTGTAATATTTCTTGTTTATGATTATTTAATTTATTATGAAATAATTTATTAAATAATCTATATGTAATATTATTATATTTTTTGCTAGCATAGAAAATATAATTAATATTGGAAACTCTCTTGTGCAAAATAAATAAATAAATAAATAAAATAATTTTATTTTATTTTATTTCCTTTTATAAATAATAATAAAATTAAATCAAAACAAAAGAAGAAGTTGATCGTTTAAGTTTTAAACGTTAAAACTTACAAAGAATATAGAAGGATGCGTCTCTTTGTTTGTTATTGTAACGTTTACATAAAACAAAGAGAATAAAGGCAATTGATTCTATTATTTTTGTTACGTTTTCATAAAAACATAAAAACAGAGGTTGTTGTTTCTCGTGTTGTTGCAAGGTTTAAATAAAAACGAAGAGCAATATAGGAGGTTATTTTATTCTTCTTTTGTGTTTTTAATATTTAATATAAAATCAAGAGAGAGAAAGACAAAATTGTTTTGTACTATTCTTGAGAAAAAATTTCTTCGAAATTTAACTATAGTCATATCAAGTGTTAAAAGCGGGACGTATTTTCGGTGTGGAGTGCATAGAGATTTCCTAGTTTTGAAGTTCACTGCCGATTAATCCTTACAAATTTCAGGTATTTATTTTTGTTTATTCGTGCTATTAGTGTGAATATTAAACGCAATAGATCTATATAAGATTGCAATTTTTTATTTCCACTATGTATGTGATCCTTCAATTTTGACATCCAGGGCTACCTTTAAAAACTTTGAGGGAAATCCATATCCTATCATGGGTTAACCTTCCTAACATCCCCTTGGAATATTAGTCAACAAGAGGGATTAGTTACCACTCGAGTTTTTTGAGAAAGTCGTTGTGCATGGATGAAAACACAAGTTTAGGCATAGAAAAGTTTGCTTGGCCCTACCCGAGTTGACTTAGCTTCAGGCTGGGCAAAATTTTGTAAAAGAATTTTGAACTTTCGGTTGATATCAGACTCGAGTTATTTGGTCCAAAATTATTTTTCTAAAATAATGTTATTTTTATTTCAAAAAATTAAAAATATATTTAATTAGGCTTGGTTCAAGCCTAAACACAAAATTTTGGATTAGGCATTGCCACCCGCAAACATAGCTACAAGGAAAAGAGTGGGTTACACCTAGCTATGTATCTTAATGTCCTTTTTAGCATAGAATATTAGGGGAATCAATTCCCCAAAAAGCAAAAAGCCCTTAGGGGATTTATTAAGGAAATAAAACCTATGTTTAGACCTAGCAAAATTTTGTCCGAACCGATAACTCAATCTTGTCCAATTCAGAAAAAACAAATACGGGTTAGAATTTTTTTGACTGAATTTAAACTAAGTTCACCGATTTTTGTTCAAATGAAAGTAAAAAAAAGCAAAAAAATCATTGGATTAAAAGGTATGTACTCTAAAATTCTAAAATCCCATATACTGTTTGTGCCTTTGTGACTTCTTGCTATAATTTTGTCGTAGACTTTGAATTTGGTGGTTGTATTTTTATTTTTTTGAATTTGGTTGTAGACTTATCATTTGTTTGGTTTGAATTTTAACTCGACAACCATAATTTTGTTTTCTTTTCTATAATTTTTTGATTGGTTTTATAGAGAAAAAGAGATGGTAAGAAAATGGTGCAATTTAATGTCCCTTTGCTATTAGTTAAAATCGGACAAATCGGTTTTGAACCGGATTGGGTGTTTTCTAATCCGGTTCAGTTCCGAGTCAGCTTGGTAAAAAAAATGATTTCAAACTAATTTAGGGTTATGAAATTTTTACCTTTGCCCGCATTGTCCAAAACCGGTTTAGTTTGAAACTAATTTTTTACCAACCCTACCTATGTTTATAAGTATTTTGGAGTCTAAAATTAAGCTGAGAACTATAATACTATAAGGTTTATTGGATAGGAATGGCAGTTGGTTACTAACCACTCATATCATTATAATGAGAGTTTTTTTAGAATATAACAATGAATTAGTACATGTCTCTGTATTGCTTTCCCCGGATCAATTCATTTATCTTGAAGTTGTCACTAACCTAATGAATACTAAGTTCTAGATCACAGTAGTGTATGGTTCCAATTATGCTTTTCAAAGAAGTCTCTTATGAAATGACAACAAAAGCATACACTCCTATATAAATGGCTTTGGATGATCTTGGGTGACTCCAGCAGCATCCTTTAGAATTCAGTGCCTCATCACCATCAGATCATCTTCGTTTAACATGCATATTAAATGTTCATCACTCAAGTCTTGCAAGCTAAGTCGGGGTGGGTTTCTCTTTAATCTTTCAAAAGTGGTGACATCTTTTTCTTTATCCATCAAAAGGTTAAACCTACTATAAAGCTCTCCAATGAGACCATCACTACCAAGCTTATAAGCAAACAACGGTAAAAAGTTATGGAAGATTAGAGAAATATAGCAAGAAGCTAATGAGTAGTGACGAATGGATAGATCTAGGAGGCGAGAGTTAGGCCAGTTGGTGAAATATTTGAAATTGTAACAATTCTGGGACTGAGGGTTGCGATAAGTTTTTAGAACAACGAATTTGAGAGTTAATGTGTTTGTGATGAAAGCAGGAGCTTTGAACAAGTATTTGGGAGCTGGCGATGGTGGGAGCAACATCCTTGAATTGGATGATGACAATTTGTCATTTATGTTTCTGTTAAAGAGTTCTGAGCTAAGAGATAAAGAGAGTGAGTCAAAAAGAGGGGAAGGGAGGGAGGCGACGACTACTGCTAAGGTTAGGAAAGAGTTTTTTTTTCAATTGTGTGATTTAATTCGATATTAGATCGATATTGTGAATATTGATTGTACTATATACTGATAAGGTACTATAGATTATTTGTACCATTTTTTGGCTAGTACTAACTAGTATAGTGCAGTAATTTAAACATTATACCAACTTTCCAAGCTAGTTTTTAAAGAAGAAATTGAATCAATGCTTTTCCAGCTTAATACTATAAGAGCCCAAGTCTTGATGGCCGTAAATCCCTTTTATTCCAAAAGGCTTAGCCTTCGATAAAGGATGTCATAATAGATGTAATACTTGAATTCTTTCATAATGGATCCATATGGAAAGAGTTTAACATAACCTTTATCACTTTAATTCCCAAAATTTTTAATCCTAGCTTAATGTTATATCTTGTTGCAATACCATATACAAGATCTTCTCCAAAATGCTTGCTTCTAGATTACAATTTGTATTAAACAAGGTGATGAATAAAACTCATAGTATTTTCCTCCATGATAGGATTATTGGTTATAATATTCTCTTTACTTAGGTGCTCTTTAAATCCTATAGAAGGAAAAAATACCTTATAAATTGTGCAATTAAAGTTGATTTTCACAAATTTGTTGATACCTTGAGCTAGGATTTCATCTTAAGGTATATGGTTTCCATTTGGTTTTTATTAATTGGATCAAACAATATCTTCCTACTACTACATATTCAGTCTTGGTTAATGGTACCCCCACCTTGTATTTCCAAAGCCCTTTATCCTCCTATATCTCCATTCGTTGTATAGAAACACTGAACAAGCTAATCTCATTCAATATCAATAGAGATCTTGGGTTTGAGTTCCACAATAGATGTAAAAAACTTAAGCTATTAAATCTATGTTTTGTCGGTGATCTATTATTGCTCTACAAAGGGACAAATAAGACACTAACAATCTTGATAAATTCCCTTTAATTGTTCAATCTTTTTTCAACACTATCTGTCAACTTAGAGAAGAGTCACATTATTGTTTTTAATAATTGCAAGCATCTATCGGGATGGTTCTCCATAATTACATGTTTGAAGTGTAAAAGCCCCCTTCACCTATCTAGGTTTGCCTATTTCTATAAGGAAATCAAGGTACTATGAATGTTTGCCTCTACTAAAAAAATTCAAAAAAGAATCAATAATTTGAGCCCTAAGGTGTTATAATATATTAGAAGACTTTCTCTCATTAATTTAGTACTCCAATCTCTGCAAACATATTTGTTAATCTAAGAAGGTGATAAGAGGAATTGAGAGGCTCTTTAAGAGGTTTTTGTGGAATAGAGCTAACGGATCTAAGGTACATTATAAGGTCAATTGGGAGGAGGTTTGCAAACCTAAGATTGTAGGAGTTCTAGGATTCAAAAACTTGAAAGTCTCAAATAAGGTCCTGTCATGTAAAAGGTTCTTAGGAATTCTCTCAAACAAAGAAACCTTATAGGTCCAATGGATCCATATCCATTTTCTAAAAGGAAAAAGCTTATGGGAATTTTAAAGCAATGCTAATACTTCATTGTTCATCAAATAATTATTAAACCTGAGGAATACACTATAGAACACCATCACATGCAAGATTGTGGATGGAGCTTCAATGTCTCTATGGTATGATATATCAACATAAGATCAAGGAGACTCACACTACATAAATTAAGAAGATCACTCCAGAAGATCGAAGATCGTAACAATCAATCCACCAGATTTGTAGCTAAAGAAAATATTTAGAAATCTTTGTATTTATTTTGATTTATTCACTTACCTTATTTTGATATCAGCTTTGCACATAAATACACCTGTACTTATCAATACAAGTAACCAAAATTCATTCAACTCTATTTCAATTATCAAGGTATCAAAGATAGGCCTTTATTTCTAGCCTATATAATTGTGAGTCGTTCTATCAAACACACTGCAGATTAGAACAATATCATTACTGTCCTCCAACTATTGTTGTCCAACAATGATATCACTGTTGTCCAAAATTAGATTGCAGTTGTCCAGCATCAGATTACGGTTTCTCTGTCATGCTACTATTGCTCTGTCTTTTTCTTTCAATCTTCTTTAGAGCTCAGGTTTGTTTTCAGTAGATTTGCTCTTCTTTCACCAAGTCCAGATCTGTCCAGATTCATGAAAGATTAGCTACTTTTTTGTGTAATTTGTTATTGCACAATATATTTGTTTCCTTCAGTGTTGGTTATTGAACCATTCGAATTCTTTGGTGAACTTTCTATTGTGGAACTATTTTTTTAGACAACTGCAACATAAATTGCTAACATGGATGGAAACAAATATGAATCCGTATCTATCAAATTTAATAGAAAAAATTTTGCTCTTTGGGAATTTCAATTTTAGATATATGTTGAAGGAAAAGTTTACTATGATATTCTTAATGGATCCCAACAAGATGAAGAAACTTATAAAGCTAAGAATCAATAGAGAATGAGGAATGCTCAAATAATTACTTGGATATTTAATTCAGTTGAACGAGATATCGCACTCAGTCTTCGGTCTTTCAAAACTGCAGCAGTGATGTGGAAACATATTTAGGGAAGTTATTCTCAAGTAGATCAATCAAGGCAATTCCAGCTTGAATACAAAATTGCTAAACTCAACTAAGAAGATCAAAACATTCGCAGCTTTTATATTAAAATATTAAAATTATGGACAGAACAAGATATGATTTATTCAAATATTGTCTCAGGTGCTACATATTCGGAGATTAAGAAGGAAAGGGATCGTACAAGAGTAATGCAATTCCTTATAAAACTTCGACCTGAATTTAAAAATGTAAGGGCCACTTTAATTAATCGAGGCAACTTGAATATGGAAGTTATTCTTGGAATTCTTATTCACGAAGAAACATGACTGAATACACAGGATCAACTGGCCATCAAATCTAACTTTTTGATGTAGTTTTTTTGGCCTCACTAACGCGGTAAACAGTTACAGCAGAAGAATGGAGATAAAAATAACATTCAACACAGATATTGCAGTGAACTTGGATATGTGCAGTCTCATTGCAAAAAGCGTAATATGTGCAATTATTGCAAAAAATCTGGACACATCATTATGAATTGTAGAGTTTTAAAGAATAAACAAGGCCATTCAACATTTGTTACTATAGGCAATGATGAAGAAAAATCCAATGCTAAGGAGACCCCAATTTCATTACAAGCGATTCAAAAGATGATTCAAGACTCAGTGCAAGCAACTTTTCCAGGTGTTATTTCTTCTGCTTTTTCTGTTGCCGAGGTGTTAGGTAAAGGAAAGAAATTTGTTCCTTGGTTCCTTGATTCAGCCGCCTTTAATCATATGACAAGCCAAAAACATGCTTTTTTCTAAACTTAAACCTTGTCACTCAAATAGATCAATTACCACAGCCAATGGAAGAAAACTACCCATTAAAGGAATTGGCAATGTTTGCTTACCCACTAAATCCAACAAATCTATTTGTCTACCTAATACTCTTTATGTTCCTCACTTAATAGCCAATTTGGTTTCTATTGGACAATTAATGGATCAAAACTGTTTGGTAAAATTTTCTTCTTTTGGTTGTGATGTACAGGACCTTCAAAAAAGACAAGTGATCATGAGGGGGCGTAAATATGGACGTTTGTTTCAACTTGATCTAGATTCTCCTATGTGTCTTACAGTGTCAATTTTGTTTCAAATGAAAATAAAGTTTGGGACCTATGGCATCGACTTCTTGGTCACCCACATGGTAGAAGGTTAGAGTATATGTTCCATTCTAATTTTCTTCCAGACAAATTGTATGTTAAATTTGATATTTTCAAGAATTGTCAGAGTTGTGCTCTTGGAAAATTTGCTAAGCTACCTTTTGTTTCCAGTAATACAAAAGTTGATTCACCTTTTCATTTAATATATTGTGACTTATGGGGTCCTTCACCTGTCATATCTAGAATTGGTTATAAATATTTTGTTATGTTCATTGATCATTTCACATGATTTGCTTGGGTCTATTTCCTTTGAGTTAAAGTCAATCTAACTAATATAACTAAGAATTTTGTTGCTATGATTAAGATACAATTTGGCAAAATCATTAAAATATTTCATTCAAATTCTGGTGGAGAATTTTGTACGCCTAATCTTGTATCCTTTTTCAAGCAAAAGGCATTATAACTCAACAATCTTGTCTGAGCACACAAAAAAAAAAGGAGTTGTGGAGCGTAAAAATCGTCATGTTTTAGAAATTGCTAGAACCATTTTACTCGAATCACATATACCATCTCAATTTTGAGTTGAAGCAGTACGCACAGCTGTCTATCTCATAAATCGACAACCTTCTCTAATAATTGGAAATCAATCCCCATACTTTACACTTTATAATAAAATACCCAATTATACCCATCTCTATGTTTTTGGTTATGTATGCTTCATATTACTTCCTCCTCATGAATGAGATAAATTAACTACGAAGGCTGCTAAATGTGTTTTTGTTGGTTATAGTGATAAACAAAAAGGATAATCGCATACGTGTGTGTCGTCATATCACTTTTTTTGAAAACATATACTTTTATTCTTTATCCCCTAGTTCTGAAGTCACTCGTCAATCTATTATAGTGATAAACAAAAAGGATAGGTTTGCTATGATCCACACAGTCATCGCATACGTGTGTGTCGTCATGTCACTTTTTTTGAAAACATATACTTTTATTCTTTATCCCCTAGTTCTGAAGTCACTCGTCAATCTATTATAGTGATAAACAATAAGGATATGTTTGCTATGATCCACACAGTCATCGCATACGTGTGTGTCATCATGTCACTTTTTTTGAAAACATATACTTTTATTCTTTATCCCCTAGTTCTGAAGTCACTCATCAATCTATTTCATTTTTGCATGATTTTTTCGATTCCTCATCCAATCCTAATAACACTACTTTTGAAACAATGTTAACATTGCCATCAAATGATCCTGTTCCTGAAGGTTTTGTCTCCAACCTCTCCATTATCTGTTCCACACCACATTAACTGCAATTGCGAAGATTTACTCGTGTCAATTTTGCTAAACCATCTATAAGGTATGACCCTTTCTATTCTTTCTTTACCAATATAAACTCTATCCAAATTCCTTCTACTTATAACCAGGCAATAGAACAAGAATGTTGGAGAAAAGCAATGGAAGAAGAGCTTCAGGCATTAGAAGTGAATCATACGTAAGATTTAATTCCTTATTCACCTGACATGTCTGTCATAGGAAGAAAATGGGTTTATACCATTAAGGTCAAACCGGATGGTTCTCTTGATCGATATAAAGCTTATTTGGTGGCACTAGGATATAAACAGGAACACGAGATTGATAATGCTGAAACCTTTATTCCAGTAGCAAAAATGACTACTATTCGTCTCTTCTGGCTATAGCATCCAACAAGCAATGGCCTTAAAGAAACAGTTTATATGAGATGCCCTCTTGGATATTCTAATATAGATCCTAATATGGTTTGCAAACCTCACAAGTTACTCTATGGACTTAAACAAGCACCTCGGGCATGGTTTGAGAAATTTAGTCTACTATTTGCTCCACTGGATTTCAACAAAGTTCAAATGATCATTCACTTTTTATTCATCATTTTCATGCTAGCATTATTATTCCACTTCTATATGTTGATGATATGATCATTAAAGGTAGCGATCAACAAAGCATTACAGAATTATATTTAAGCAATTTCTCACAAACTCCTTTCAGATGAAGGATCTTGGCACTCTTACTTATTTTCTTAGGTTAGAAGTATCGTACAAATCTGATGGCATCCTTCTAAATTAACAAAAATATATTGAAGACTTACTTAAATTAACTAATCTCACTGATTAGAGAACTTACTCCACTCCAATGGAACAAAATCTAAAGTTGACGTGCAATGATGGCGCACCTCTCTCTGATCCTACATTGTATCGTCGCTTAGTGGGAAGTCTCATATATCTCACTATTAGTCGTCCTGAAATTTCATTTTCCGTTCAAGTTTTTAGTCAGTTTTTTTCCCAATCGAAGGGGCCACATCTTTCAGTTCTTCATCGCATTCTTCACTATTTAAAGGGAATTTGTGATTGTGGACTCCTTTTTTCCTCCACTTCTTCTCTCACTCTTCTAGCATATAGTGACATAGATTGTGCTGGGTGTGTTGATACACGATGATCTACGACGGGATGGTACGTGGTCTTGGGCAACTCTTTGATCTCTTGGAAATGTAAGAAGCAGGAATATGTCTCTAAATCTTCTACTGAATCTGAGTATCGTTCAATGTCCTCAGTTAGTTTTGAAATTGTATGGCTCCATTAGCTACTCATGGATATTGATATTTCTTATTCTAAATCTGTCACCCATTTTGTTGATAACACAAGTGTTATCAGCATTGCTACAAATCCCATACACCATAAACGCACGAAATACATTGAGGTTGACCGTCATTATATCTGGGATTTAGTTCGTGACAATATTATTCACCTTGCCCATGTCTCATCTCAAGATCAACTTGTTGATATATTTACTAAGTCCATGTCTTTTATACGCCATGCTTATCTTATGAGCAAATTGATGCTTGTTGTCAACTATCATCAATTTGAGAGGGGATGTCAACATAAGATCAAGGAGAATCACACTACATAAATAGAGAGGATCACGCCAAAAGATCAATAATCGTAACAATCAATCCACCAGATTTGTAGCTAAAGAAAATATTTAGAAATCTTTGTATTTATTTTGATTTATTCACTTGCCTTGTTTGGACATCAGCCTTGTACATAAATACACCTATACATATCAATAAAAGTAACCAAAATTCATTCAGCTCTATTTCAATTATCATGACAATTGGTCATCAGTAGGAGCTTAACTCACCTCACTTCCAACCCCCTCTAATTTTAAGTTGAAGATATCATCACTAATAGAGTGTCGAATTTTGAATTCTTATGGAACTATAAAATCCTAGTTCTTAGAAATATTTCTAACCTCGATAAAGAAGATTCCTATGTTTGGGACACATATCAGTCAAGAATGTTTACCAATTCATCATGCAGACTACTGCTTTTTCCTCAACTCCCCAAACTAGCATGGGTAAGGATCATACGGAAAAAAATGATTTTTTACTAAAGATCTCCTTCTTTATTCGGATAATGCTAAGTATAAACTCCTATGTCCAGGAGACATAATCCACATCTGTTAGAAATATTTAAAAAGAACAAGCTATTATTTTTAAATATTGCTAATAGATGTGCATTATTTGTTCCTTGGGTAATTCAACTATGATCACAATTTCATCTTAAACAGAATTTCTGTAGCGAGTCATGCAAGCTTAATTTTGAGTATTTTAATTACCCTAAAAACCATAATGTACAAAATCTAGGAATAGAGGAGTTTAACAATTTTTGGAAAACAAAAATCTTCAATATCTCAAGTGATCAATTAACTCAAAGTATAAATTAGGGAACAATTATCCCTTCGTAACCTTAGGAGTGGTAAAACATATTAACTAATAATTATTAATTTCATTGTAGCTTAAACCATTTAGCTCAATATCAGATGTTTTGTTATGATACTATGGGTAACCACATATAGGTGTAGCTTAGCCCTCTAGCAGGTGGTCGAGTTAGTGGAGTGGAGAGTATGAGGTTAAAAGGTCCTGTGTTCAAATCCCCCTACCTACGCTCTCTCCATCGAGTTTGTCGTACAGGGTTTGCCTAGTGTGAAGTGCTCAGTTGGCATGATTTGCAGGTTATTGTGTCAATTCGAAGATTTATCCCACTAGAAGAAAATATTGAATTACAGACGGAAATTACCGACGGAATCGGCAAATATACCGTCGGTATACCAAATTACCGACGG
>JANZXR010073527.1:0-11447 GCA_027575705.1 Erythroxylum echinodendron | reverse complement strand
TGTCTAAGAAAACATAAATAAGGCCTATTTATAATGGCCGCAAACCCTAATCCGAATCCTAACAAGATTAGGAAAATTAAAAACCGAAAAATAGTAAACTAGTATTTTTTTAAAAAAAATGAAAAATTGGGCTCCTATTTAGGCCTTTTTTCGCATCCTGCCGTAAACCTTGCCGCGGTCAAGATCTTCCATATAATCCAAAGCTAACTGGTCCGCATCAGAAGTAAAGTACTAAATGAGTAAATATATAGGAATCCAAATCTGCTGACTCAATCATGTTATGCTCTTCTACATCCTAGGTCCGTCTACGATCATATAAAGTCTCAAAATAAGGCTAGACACTCAACAATCTTCCCCTCTAACTCAAATATATGGAAGACATGTGAAAAACTGTACAGGTTAATGGTTTCGCAAACTGTCCAATTTTACGCGATTGTTTTCGGCACAATTAAAACAAAAAATCAATCAAAAGAAAAATAGCATACGACATCAGAAATTTGATAATACAGTTCAGCACTTATTGTCTACATCTACAGGGCCCTCAGCCATATTAATTCTTTCACTAAAATACAATAGATTTACCCAAGACTTTACTGAGCCGACACCACTCAACCCTTAACGCTATCTCTCAACCTCACTTCCCGTGAAAGATTTTCACACCCGATAGTACGACCGCCTCGTACTAATCTCATCAAAGAATTTTCTCAAATAATGTTTAATGATAACGAAACAAGCTAAACAACTCAAGTGATTAAACAAAATTCAACATAAATGAAAACACTTGAGAAAGAAAAGAAAGAAAAACTTCCCAAAGTTTTCAGCTCTTCAAAAAATTATTCTGATAGTTGTTTACCAATGACACTAGCTACTCAATCTGCTACTGCCTTAAAATTTTCTGCATTCCACTACCATGTGATCTGGTCATTCACCAACAATAAGAACACACCAGAGACACAGACCAAGAGACACTCATGAGTCTTCATCAATTTAGCCCGTATGTGTTTCGCAATAATCAAATCACGTATAACCCATCAGTTAAATACCTAACCAAGAACCTTCAACAAGTAAATAACGCTTTAAGTGTAAGAGCTGGGTCACGCTGGTATAAACCCACCTTCGACTGTCTTCAATTTTCTTCAGACCAGAAAAAAACCTCACCAAAACACTCACATATTTTACTGCAAAAACGTGGATAGCAAAGAGTGATCCAAGCAATAAGCCTAACTCACTAGAAACTCATGCCTATATCCACCACACTACAAATCACATATTAACTCATGTATGTCCCTTAAAGAATAGAGTCACGTATCAGGAAAAATTCAAGACATTAAAACCTTCACCCACACCACACAAAGCACTCACGCACAAGACATCTGTTGTAGGTCATATTTTGCACACTCAAAATCAATTCACCATTAACGCACATCACCACTTCAACTGTATTTTTCGAAAATCCAATTAACACTCTCATGCCACCACACATGCAACACCCACCTAATTCACCTTATTACGATAATAGAGACATGCACGACATAAAACACTAAAGACTCCATACCAATTACATAAAACTATTTTTCTTAAATCTTATCCCAAAAAATCTGGCAGTACCAATATGAACCACCAACGTGATAATATTAGACTTCAACTTTGTGTAGAATTCTTTTATAGCTATAACTGTAGCAACCACATCACTTTGAGTCCAAGATAATAAAAAATGCCAATTTAGAAAAATATGCCAAAATAAAATAAATAGATATATTCAACTATATCTAACAATCTCCCCTTTTTTGGCATATTTGCCACAAATACGAAGCTCTCCCTAAATCACATAATTGGATATATAGATATTGAATCCACAATCTATGAACCCCCCCGTAATCCAATATCAAGTTCCAAAGAACATCCATAGAAACAATAATCCAATCATCTAATTTCTCCCCCTTGGGACAAAAGATGTCAAAAAGCAAAACGAATAGTCATGTGTATACCTTGAAATCACCCTTGAATGGAACAGTCACTAAAAACAATTTGATGTCTCCCCTTAGGACAAAACAGTGTCAAAACACAGAATCATAAGAATCAACAATATATGCAGTGGAAGAATGACAAGCATGCCAAGATGATAATTTACCACTATTCAAAACGATAAGAGATATGCCCGAAAGAGAGAGAGATATCTTAGAGAGAGACCCATATTGATGAGAGAGTTGAAAAGTCTTCGGTGGAGCCAAATAGAAGTCACAATGCAAACTACTAAAAAGATGGGATGACAATGACAACATAAAAATTAAAGAAAAACTGAAGAAGACAAAACCTTTTTTAAAACTTTCTTTTCCTTTTTTTGTTTTTTAATAAATAACATCAAACCATAATTCAAAAATGTAAAGCACACAGTTCCTGTGCCCCTCGAAGAAATTCAAACCTAGGTTTATTCCTCGTCACATTATCTCGGTCATCAACTGTCTGATTGATTTCTTTATCTGAAGTAACAGACTTATCCTCAGTCTGAACAGTTTCTTCAACAACAGTAACTAACTGTAAATTTGAACACTTTTTTGTTTTCCTTCACTACATCTTTGTGTTTGTCCTTGACCCTGTCTAAACCCAAGTGGATTTCGGTACTAAAGGATGATTCTGAAAGTTATATGAGGAATATAGGGTCCTTCGGTTTTAGCTTCTTTGAAACAATATCTGCAGTAACTTGTAGCATTTTGGCCTTATGTGCCTGATAACTCTACAAAAATGACATGTGAGAACAAACCTTCGATTTTTCCTCGATGTTTCTTCTTGAACAAACCTGGGTATATCAATTTTCTCGTCATTCACTTTAAAGCACTCACCATTATAGCCAATGCCTTGAAGATTCCCTTTAACCTTACTGATTTCCATTAACTTTTTTAGTTTTCTGTGTCTCCATTCAACATTCTCAATCCCTTTTCGGTGCTTACAAATCTCATTCTAGCTTCACCAAGCTCATCTAATGCCAACTTCAATTTCTATTCTAACCCTTGGATAGTATTCTTCATTGAGAGATTTTCTTCTTTCAATATTTCATTCTTTTTATACTTATTAAACCATTTTTCACACATAGTTTGTAAGCCTCGTAAATATTCTCCTTTCTATCATCTAGGTTACTTTTATCACATTCATAATCTAATATTAGGTCATGAGCTAAGTTGTTTGCGTTTTTCTGGAAAATTTTCATTTTCCCCCTTTTACTTCTTTAGTTACGTCCTTCTCAGTTACTGTTAAGTAAGTAATTGGACTTTTGCTATATAAAGCAACTAATGCAGCCATTAGCGATTTCTTCTTCACTACCATACTCACTTCCGGATTCATTCTCAACTCAAGTGCTTCTATAGGATTTCCTTTTTCTCTTCTTCAAAGTGTTAGCACATTCGGTTTGAACGTGCCCGAACCCTTGACACTCATGACATTGGATTCTCTTTACGTTCCTTTCACCCTTTTGAGCTTTGACTTGTTGCTTTAAGTTGATACTTGATGAACTCCCACCATGTTGTCTGAAATTGGGTCTGTCCTTTTTCATTCTTTTCAACCAATTATTGAACTCTCGTGTTAATAGCCCCATATCTTCATTATCATCGGATTCATCTTCTATATCATTCACACCTTTTCCAGTTTCAATCTGTAGTGCCAATCCTTTGCTTCTTTCTTGCTTATCCCTTAAAAGATTCATTTCCAAATTTGTAAGAATTCCAATTAACTTCTCCAATGATAGATAATTAATGTCATGGGCCTATTCTATTGCTACAATTTTTGAAATAAATCTCGAAGGTAGCGATCTTAACGTCTTCTTAAATAGCTTCAAATAGGAATATTTCTTTTCGAGTTAATGTGTCTGATTTGCTATATCCCACAATCTTTCATGAAAGTCCCCAATAGTCTCATTTTTATCCATCTTTAGTTCTTCAAACCTCATAGCTAACATCTGTAATTTTGATGCTATCACAGATTTAGACCCTTTATGAATAGTCTGCAAAGCATCCCATGCTGCTTTAGCAGATTCACAGATTGGTATCATTAAGAAACATCCTTTATCAATGGCACTAAAAATCGCATGCATTACTTGTGAGTTTTCAAGTGCTCTCTCTTCTTCAGCTCTTATCTATTCAGATGTATCTTTTAGAACTATCTCTCCTTTATCGTCAGTAATCATCGAATGTGTCCAACCATATAACACCAAGTTCCATGCTCTGGTTCACCGTGCCTTAATAAAGGCCTTCATCTTTGATTGCCATGTAGGATAATTGGAACCTTCCAACAAAGGTGGCCTGATAATTGATTCTCCTTCTCTTATAGCCATGGTCGCGAAACTAAAATCTACATCAACTTGCTATCAAGTTTGAAATGGTGACTCGCTCTGATACTAATTGAAAAACTGTACAAGTTAATGGCTTCACAGACTATCCAATTTTACGCGATTGTTTCTGGCACAAATAAAACAAAAAATCAATCAAAAGAAAAATAGTAGACGACACCAGAAATTTGGTAACGCAGTTCGGCACTCCTTACCTATATCTGTAGGGCCCTCGCCCAAATTAATTCTTTCACTGAAATATAATAGATTTACCTAAGGATTTACTAAGCTGACACCACTCAACCCTTGACTCTATCTCTCATCCTCACTTATCGTGAAAGATTTTCACTCCCAATAGTACGACCGCCTCGTATTAACCTCAACAGAGGATTTTCTCAAACAATGTTTAATAATAACAAAACAAACTAAACAACTCAAGTGATTAAACAAAATTTACCATAAATGAAAACACTTGAGAAAGAAAAGAAAGAACAAATTCCCAAAGTTTTCGGCTCTTCAGAAAATTATTCTAATAGTTGTTACCGCCTTGAAATTTTTTGCACTCCACTACCACATGATCTGCTCATTCACCAACAATAAGAACACACCAAAGACACAGACCAAGAGACACTCATGAGTCTTCATCAATTTAGCCCGTATGTGTTTAGCAATAATCAAATCACGTACAACCCATCAGTTAAATACCCAACCAAAAACCTTCAACAAGTAAATAACATTTTAAATGCAAGAGTTAGGTCATGCTAGTATAAACCCACCTTCGACTGTCTTCAATTTTCTTCACACCTGAAAAAAACCTCACCAAAATACTCATGTATTTTACTGCAAAAATGTGGACAGTAAAGAGTGATCTAAGCAATAAGACTAACTCACCAGAAAATCATACCCATATCCACCACATTACAAAACACATATTAACTCATGTATGTCCCTTAAGGAATAGAGTCACACATCAGTAAAAATTCAAGACATTAAAACCTTCACCCACACCACACAAAGCACTCATGCACAAGACATCAGTTGTAAGTCATATTTTGCACACTTAAAATCAATTCACCATTAACGCACAACACCACTTCAACTATATTTTTTCAAAAATACAATTAACACTCTCACTCCACCATACACGCAACACCCACCTAATTCACCTTATTACCATAGCAGAGATATGCACGACATAAAAAACTGAAGACTCCACACCAGTTATGTAAAACTAGTTTTCTTAAATCTTATCCCAAAAAACCTGGCAGTACCAATATGAACCACCAACGTGATAATATTTGATTTCAAATTTTTGTAGAATTATTTTATAGCTATAAATGTTGCAACCACATCACTTTGAGTCCAAGATAATAAAAAATGCCAATTTATAAAAATATGCCAAAATAAAATAAATAGATATATTCAACATATATCTAACAACATGTTATTCTTTATGATATATTTAAGATATATCCTGACAAGCTTACTATAAAGCTCATGCTTGTTTTTAGAAACCACTTTACTCAGCATATCAAAATCATTCAAATCCGTATGAACCTTTTTTAATATTAATTGTTGCTCTTTTATCACGGACCTCAACCGATGATATAAGATGTCTTCACAAGATGCAACCTCTTGCATATTCTCACTCCCTCTTAACAGTAAGTAATAGGTATTCAATACTTGGATACATTGTAAAAGGCATTTTCTCCCATATGGACCTTCGAAGCTATGTTTCATCAGTTATTGGATCTAATTGTTAACCCTACTCAATATCCTCAATGGATTCATTTTTAGTACTGCCTAGATGTGGTTCATGTAGCTCATCATTAACAGATTGTATCTGATCACCACCAATGTATGTTTGGTCACACACTTCATCTTTTTAACCTATAGATTACTCAATAGTTGAAGGAATTGGTGAAGAATTAACTATGTCATCTGACGAGCTACAGTGTGATGATTTATCTCCATTTAGAAGATCAGCACCTCTCTCGTACTTTTAAAACACCACATCCCTGCTCCTAATTACCTTTTGCTTTTCTAGGTCATAAAGTATGAAGCCAAATTGATCACCACCATATCCAACAAAGATGTAAGGTATTGAATTTGAGTCAAGCTTTTTTCTTTGATTCTTAGGTATGTGTCTAAATATCTTGCAGCTAAAAACTCTCAAATGATGATATATGAGATCTTTGCTAGTTCATGCTCTCTCAAGAATCTCAAAATCTAACAGAAATAAGGGAGAGTTATTAATTAGGTAGACTGTAGTTCGAACTGCTTCTCCTCAAAATGTCTTTGGCAACATATACTTCCTGAACATGTAACGAACCTTCTCCATGATGGTTCTGTTCCTCCTCTTAGCAACCACATTATGTTATGGAGTCCTTGGTTTGGTTTTTCCGTATCTAATTCCATATAATGTACAATATTCTTTAAACAACTTGGAAATATACTGCCCTCTATTGTTTGTTCGCAGGGACTTTAGTTTCCTCTCAGTTTCCCTTTTTACCATAACATGAAACTTCTTAAAATTTTCAAACACTTAACTCTTAGAGTTCAACATATACACCCAAGTCTTCCTAGAAGCATCGTAAATGAATGTAAAAAAATATCTATTACCTCTTAATGACTCCCTCTTAATCGAACATGAGGATCTAAATAACTTCCAAATAAGCATTTGGAAAATATTTGAACATACAATAATCCGAAGTTAACAAATACAACTAATTTCTCTAGGTAAACACAATAGCCACAACCACTACATCATCTATTCTCCCCTTAAGACATTGTTAAAAAGCAAAACTAATAGTTACTGAGATACTTTGAAATCTCTTCCTGAATTGAACAGTTATACTAGATGTAAATAAACAATCATATATCTCTCCCTTGGGACAAAAAAATGCCAAAACAAAGAATGCCTTCAATGCGATCAATCTCAGTAAATAAAGAAGCATAAAAATCAGTAGTTGGTGTAGCAGAAGAATCATAAGAACGTTATACGACTGATTAAATTCATATCCTCGAAAATGCATTCAACGAATCATAATCAAACTTAATCAATCTCCTCCTCACATAAACCATGTGAAAGCATATTTTTCAAACTCATACAGCTCACGATGTAGAGAGAAACTAAGATAAAACTTGAAAAATCCAAATTATAGAAAACTCAAATGTTCCTAGAGGTCTCCAACCAAGTATCAACATTTTCTTGGCATAACTCCATAAATCAAAATCCAAGAGTAGAATTCTCAAATCATCAAGTAGAGCCTCATTTTCACATCAAATATATTATTCAACAGGGAAATTTTCAAACATACACCAATCAATTGAACTTTAGAAAATCTATAAATAAAAACTGAGAGAGCCTAGATGTTAACTCCTTCGAACCTTCCTTTTTTTAAGAAAAAACATCAATATACTTCAAAAATGTAAAGCAAACAATTCCTATGCCCCTCAAAAAATTCAAACATGATCTTATTCCTCGTCACATTATCTATATCATCAATTGTCTGGTTGGTTTCTTCTTCAAAAGAAATTGAGTTATCCTCTATCTAAACAATTTCTTCACCAATAGCAATAAACTGCAGATCTGGGCATTTTTTTATTCTTTCTTCTTTTTATCTTTGAGCTGGTTCGTGACCCTGGTTTTGAATCTTTTCTTCAACTACCAAATCAATTTTTAGACTATCCACATGAAGCACATTTTTGAAATGTAGTTGTCCATCCATGTAAAGGGTCCCACTTCTATTAACCGTGGCCTTCTTTCCATCTCTAAAATTAACGTGACCATCCATACAACTTTGATAATCCATCAAGTAGCTTATTTTACGATTTCTAACCCAAGTATGCTTTGGTAACATTGGTTGCTGTTGGAAATTCATAGAAGATTGTCTAGATTTTCGGTTTTCACCTCTTTAAAATATCATTTCTAGTAACTTATAACAATTCAACCTTATATGCCCAATTACCCCACAAAAGTGACATATAGGTGTGAACTTTCAGTTCTTCCTTGAGATTTCTCGTTGGACTGATCTGGTCATACCATTTTTCTTATCATTTGACTTAGAACATTCACCTTTCTAGCCAGTGTCTTGAAAGTCTCCTTTAATCTTACCAATTTTCAAAGTATTTCCATTAAACATTCTTATTCCTTTTTCTGTACTTGTAACATCCCATGCTAGGGGTTGGAATATTGAGGAATTAGCAGTGCATTGTATGCTTTGCATATTTGAGTAATCACTTATATGTACATATGTGTTTTGAAACATACAAATAATTATGCATGCATTCATTGACATTTTTCTGAGTATAAGTGAACTTTTAATGTGATTAAAGTGTAAAATTTTGGATTAAATTATGTTACAAAATTTTATTTGGTGATAATAGTTGTTATTTTGAAATTTTGGTTAATTAAGGATTAATTATCTTGGATAATTAAATTGGTGTGTATTATTAATAAATTCTGTATTTTTAGAGATATTTAGTGAATTTTAGGAAAGTTATTGAAAATTGAGGTATTTTAGATTAAGAAAAATAAAGAAAATAAGAGACTAATTATTAGATGACAAATGGATGAATGTAAGAGTGACATGTGTCAAGCCTTAAGGGAGACACCTAAGTCACATTTTTGGTTAGACAAAGAAGGTTTCTACAACTCCTTACTGTTCTTCTTCGAAACTCATACACCACCAAAACAAAACTCCCTTCTTGCTTTACAAACATTGAAAACATCATCTGTCCATATTTTTATCTATTGGCTCATCCATCACCGAAAACACTTCCAAGCGTTCAGTCATTTGAGATTTTACTTATTTTACTCTTCTTACCTAGCTTCATCTATCACCAAAACCATTTGGTAGCTCCCCTAAGTTCTGGAAATTTTGCTGAAGAGAGAAGAGAGAGAAAGAAGCTTAGTCAAGTAAGTTTATTTAGGTTTTAATGTTTGTAACTAGATGCATGCGTAATTGGTATACATTTTCATGCTTGTGGATTGGTGCATGCATGAATGGTGTTCATGCAAGTGTGGGTGTTGAAGGAAGAAGTAGATTCGTAGATGTGTATAACTAGGTGAAAGTTTGAAGCGAGCTGGAGTATGAGATATGCAGAATTTTAGTCAACATCCGTCTGTATTTAGGGCATAACTTGATCTGTAAATATACAAATTGGATTAAGTTTGATTTATAGTAAACTAGAGACATAGAGCTACATTTTGTACGGAGAAATCAAATTATAATTATGTCCTTCAGAGTCTGGAAAATTGTCTTGAAGTTGAAATGTGTATTATGTCAGAGTATGAAAATAGTTTGTTGTTTTTTTATTATAACTTGAATGAAACTGAACAAAATTGCATAAAATTAGCTTCAATAGAAACTTAAGGCATAAAGGAACAATTTTTTAGAAGATTATTTTGCCTAAATCCTTCATATTACTTGTCAAAATTACCATGAAAGATTGACCTGAAGGTCTATTTTGGGAAGAGTTAAATGAACTTGGAATAAAAGGTAGTGTATGATGTTGTTTGACAGTTTTGAACATCCTTCATTCTTTTGGCTATAACTTCTTCTTCCTACCTCCAAATGACTCGATTTTGAACCAACAAACTCATAGCACATTTTTCTTCCTCTCCATAAAAATATATAGCCATATGAAGTTTCGGGAAAGATTTGATTGATGAATTTAGGATGAAAATGAGGAAGTGAACTGGAATATTTTCATTGAACATGCTTCGATTTAGATTTTTAAATGAGTTGATTCTTAATTCAAATCAAATTAGAGTCTTATGGATTCATCTTACTTTAAGAAGTATAATTTTAATTCTATCTTTAGAACTTTCAAAAATTGACATGGAATTGAGTCTTGGATTAAGCTGTAGCACTGCCAGGGACAAAAATCATGTCCTGTAGTTACTGAATAAACTGTATTGATGTAGGCTGACTTAGAATAAGGTGTATTCACCAAAGTTTTAGCTGATTCTCTTAGCTTTAAATTGGTATCAAATTTGTAATTTTTGAATATTGGAATTGAGAGATATGGGTTGTACAACTTGACTGCATGATCATGCTCTAGCCAAAATTCTAAATGTACATAGTCTGTGGTATTTTGAGCATAACTCATAGAATAATGAACCAAATTGAATGATCTTAGTATCTATAGAGACTTAAAACATAAAGTAATAATTAAGTAGAAGAAAGTGTTTCAAAAATACATCATTTTCTTAATCTCTTTGATTATGCAAAGTTGACTCGAATAAGGTGCTTCCAGCAAAAGATGGAATAGTAAGTGAATGTATGAATTTTGGAACTTTTGAAGTACAATTGATGTTTACATCAGTTTAGTAAGGAAATACCCAAGAATTTGTCATGAACTTGCATCATATATATTCAGTATACATAAATGAATGCTTAATCATGCACAATAGTGATCTGTATATGTGATAATGTTATAGAGGAACGCATAGAGCGACTAATTCTAGATATTGCCAGGACTTCGAGGCAATAAGCATTAAGGAAGCTTTTTGTGAGAAATCTTAGATGACCACACCTTACTTTGTTCTGCTTGTTCAATTTGATTTATGCTGATTATGTTGGAATTTCGGACAATGATTGTCCAAGGCGTTTAGTGCATGTTTATTTCTTTAGAAGTGTTACTAGTATGTGATTATGATTGACTGCTTACTTTGCACATGAAATGTCTGAAATGACTTAGTTTTGTTTTAAAACTGTTGAGTCCTAGTTGTAGGTAAATAGGTATGCCTGGAAGGGTTTGCAGTTGCTCCTGTGACACTTCGGTGTCGAGACTTTGGTCTCTCCTATGACACTTCGGTGTCGAGACTTCGATCTCTCTCTCGTGTGACACTTCGATGTCGAGACTTCGATCTCTCCTATGGCTTACCAGTCATCTGATTTTGTGTTTTGATATACGTTTGATTCTGACATAAACAAAATTGTATTCTAATTTTGAAGGGTTTATACCCTCTTTTGATATTCAGCTCTGTTAACTATAAAATTTGTTCTGAAATGCATTATGACTATTTTATTGTTAAACCAATATATTAATGCATGCTTATGCTATTACATGATTCAGTATGATGAGTTATCACTTTATATATAGATTAGTTATTATTCAC
>JANZXR010073467.1:0-11450 GCA_027575705.1 Erythroxylum echinodendron | reverse complement strand
ATAATTAATTAAATTATTATTATTATTACTTAATTAATTACATTATATTTAATTAAAATATTATTATTAATTAAAATATAAATAATTAAAAATAACTATTCATTAAATAAATTTTTAATTAATTAAAATATTATTATTTGTTAATTAAAATATTTTAATTAATTAATTAATTAAAATATAACTATTAATTAATTAAAATATTGTAATTAATTACAATATAATTAATTATATTATTATTATTACATAATTAATTATAATTAAAATATTATTATCAATTAAAATATAACTATTTATTAATTAAAATATTAATTAATTAAAATATTATATTTAATTAATTAAAATATTGATTAATTAATTAAAATATAAGTATTAATTAATTAAAATATTGTTTGTTTTAGGTTCCAGACGTTACATGAGGCTATTTTCGTCTTTTCTTGATCTTGTCCGTTAGACAAGAATTTCTGTACCTCAATTTTGAAAGGAACAAAAATTTCTGTCCTTGTCCTCTGAAGACAGAACAAAAATGGGTGAGGACAGCAAGCAAATAGGTCGAAGTACAGAACTTTTACGTCCTTGTCCACTGTCCTCACCCCTGAGGACACTAACCAAACGCAGGGTTAGAATATAACTTTGCTTGTAGATATCTAAATGGGGTGATTTTCATTGTAGATTAAACTAAACACATATACCTACAACCTTTATAAAGGAATGGAATTTTGTTTCTGTCGCAAAGGATTTTGAAATTTGGCCTAAAGTTGAATTTATGATTCTGTCGTTGGTTGGGAATAGTCTGTAGTATTTTAGGGATAAGTTTAGAAATAATTAACCAAATTGTATGAACTTTAGTTCATTAGAAACTTAATACAATATGAACATTTGTTTAAAAGAACATATTGCCCAGAAACCTCATTTTCTATGTCAAAATGGCTATAAAAAATCAGACCTGAAACTTGTCCTAAGAAAATCTTAAAAAAAAGAAAAAGAAAATGCTAAACTTGGTTATGTAATTATTGACATATATAAGGTTAGGACTTTTAACAATGGTTTATGTAAACTTAATTGGGATTAAAAAAGAACCTAGATGATGATAGATTAATGGAGTAAAAGGTAATTGAGTTATCGTTTATTAATGGAGATGATAATATAAAGGATGTATGGTTTAATAATGATGAACATTATGTTGAATTGCTTGGTGTGATCATGAATGAATGAGTTCTTAAGGCTTATGTATTACGAATTAGATATGGATGATTGTGAATTGGGAATTCTGTGATAATATGTGACATTAATAGATCATCAGTTGTCTGAGGAGTTTGATAGTTGGGATTGTATTGGAAGTGCTTACTAATTGTGTGCATGTACTTAATGTGTGATGACTCAACACTTCTATTGTTGCATAATCACACATGTTTGTATTTATAAGTTATGTTATGTTCGATCAAATTTCAATGAATAAGTTCATTTGAATAAAGATATATGTTGTACTTCTTCTTTTGCATAAAATTCTGAAACCTGAAATGGTTTGTTTTAAAACTGCTGAGTCCTAGTTGTGGGTAAATAAGCATGCCTAGAAGGGTTAGCAGTTGCTTTTGTAATTAGACACCGAGGTGTCTTCTATGCTAAACACTCCGGTGTCTTCTGATTTTAGAGTCTTCTATGTCTTCTGTTTTAGAGACATAAGTCTCTTCTGTTTCAGATACCAAACATGGTATCTTTTGTACTGGTCCCGTTACCCACTTCTGTAAAATGGATTAGCAGTCTAACTTGTTTTGTATTTTGAATCATGTTCAATTTTGATATAAACAAATTCTGATTGGATATAAGATAAACTCTGAATTGATACAAAACAAAGTCTGCTTTGATACAATTCATATTTTGATATGAAAGGTTTATACCCTATTTTGATAATTAGTTTTGACATCTATACAATTTATTCTAATACTTAAATGATTGGCACTAGCATGAGAAATATTCTCTAGTGATAGATCATATTCTATTCTGAAATCCATTATGCTTTAATTGGTCTTTAATATGAACCTTTAATGATTACTTATGATATAATTTGATTCAGTATATGTGGATTTTAGTTGAATGTTAAACAATTGCTAGTTTATGTATAGTTTAGTTATTCCCCACTAAGCTTTATACTTAGCATGGTGGTTTTGCCCCGTGTAGGTTTTGTTAAGAAGACTTGAGACTAGGACAATGTGAACTATAGTGGCCAAGAAGATTGAGTTTTGTTTGACAAAATGTATATTTGAGTTTATCTTTGAGTTGTATTTGATAAATAAGACAGTTTATATTTTGTTTGAAAGTTTGTAATAACTATAATATGGGATGGATTGGGATTTATGACATGTTTGTGATAAGTACAATATGTATAATGTATTTTGTTTATAACTCAACTTGTAATGAAATATATTGTATGTTTGCCTGAATTACTTTTAAGGATGATTTAGAATGCTTTGGTTTGTTTGTCCTGCTTTATGTGGCATCCATATATTCTCCTAAGGGATTTATAGGTGTTACATATTTCGGTATCAATGAATGGTTTAGGCAATTTTGGTTTAACCAACACTTAACTACTGCTTATACTTTAGTATAAAAGTTGTGTTTTGGCCTAATTCAGTTTTTCTGATGTTTTGGTTATAGAATTAAAGATGGAAAGATCTCACAAAGCCATTGACGAGGTTGCTGAGTGTAATCATCCTGAATGATCTTGTCCATCGATATCTGGACCCTTTGGCGTTAATCAAGGAGAAGCTAAGGTGCCACCTCCTCCTCCAGCTTAAGGAGAGGCTTTAGTTAAGTTGATTACACCTAAGGCTCAAATTGATCAGCTGCAGAAGTATGGAGCTAAGGACTTTTCTAGAACATCATTGATTATTACATCGTATGATTGCACCCAAGGCTCAAATTGATCAGCTGTGAAAGTATAGAGCTGAGGAATTTTCTAGAACATCATTGGAGGAATCTGAAAGAGCTGAGTTCTGGATAGAGAAAGTAGAGAGGGTATTAGATGAAATCAGTTGTCTGCCAGATCAGATGGTGCACTGTGCTATCTCTCTTCTTCAGGGAGTAGCATATGAGTGGTGGAAGTTCGTTTTGAGGAATCCTCAACTACCGGTGCGTCTGACTTGGGATTTCTTTTCCCAAGAGTTTAAAACTAGGTATGTTACGGCGGCTTATAGAAAGAAGAAATGGAAGCAATTTCTGAATCTAAGGCAGAGAAACTTATGTGTTGCTAAGTACGATAGGGAGGTTAACTGACTCAGCAAGTATGCCTCCGAAGCGATACTTACGGAGGAGTTCTGGTGTTATTAGTTCGAGGATAGTTTGAACGATTTGATTAAGGAGCATCTTGCCATATTTACTGTATTGCTATAAGTGAACTACCATCAACTGGTGCAAGCTGCAATGAAAATTAAGAAGCAAAAGATGGTGAAGAGAGAAAGGGCTCAGCGAAGGGGCTTTGCTAGAGGAGGTCAGTCCTTGGGCAAGCGCGAAAGGTGCCTCCACTGCACCAGAATTCACTCAGAGATCTGTAGCTAGCGAAAGACGACAAAAACTTTCCCTCATCTAATTTTTTTGGTAGGGGTTCCTCTGCGGGTCAAGTTCTGGTATTACAAAATGCCCTCATTGCTCCAAATACCATTGGGGTACATGTTGGAAGATTATGAGTGCATGTTTTCGATGTGTTGGTATTGATCATCTGATAACTAGCTGCCCTGTGGGATAGTCACAAACATGACAAGCTAGTAGAGAGGCCTCTCATGTAGCTGCCGGAATTAGAGGACGAGGTAGAGGTCATAAAGGATTTGGTCAAAACAGAGTTAATTCGAGTACCCATTCAGAAACTGTTAATCAACCAGCTGTGCCTTCTGCTTCAGCTCGAGCTTATGCATTGAAAGCTCGTGAGGATCAGGATGCACTTGAAGTCATTGCTGGTATTGTTTCTCTCTTTAATTCTAAAATGTGTGCACTGATTTATCCTGGATCTACTCATTCCTATATCTGTGTTAGAGAAAAGTATGATAAGGAGATGCCTATATATCAGCTAGGGTATGACATTCATGTAACCAGTCCTCTGGGTAGTAGTGTGTTAGTTAACCAATTGTTTAGGAATTGTCCTATTATGATCCAAGGAAATGAATATGTAGCAGATCTGATTAAATTGCCTTTTTATAAATTTGATTTGATTTTGGGTATGGATTGGTTGTCGAAGCATCAGGCATTGGTTGATTGTAATGCTAAGACAGTTGGGCTTAGGAAGCCTGATCAGCCTGGAATAGTATTGCATGGCATCCGCACTAGTTCTTTAGCTAATATCGTATCTGCTATGCAAGCCCAAAGGCTCCTCAGGAAGGGATGTGAAGCTTATCTAGCTTTTGTGTTTGATTCTTAGAAGGAGGGTGGTAAATTGCTAGATATTCTGGTGGTGAATGAATTTTCGGATGTATTTCCTGAGGAATTACTTGGACTCCCTCCTGAAAAGGAAGTGGAGTTATCTATTGAATTCATGTCTAGAACTGCTCCTATATACAGAGAACTATACAGAATGGCTCCTACTGAATTGAAAGAGTTGAAGGTGTAGTTGCAAAAGCTTCTGGATAAAGGGTTCATTCGACCTAGTGTCTCACCGTGGGGAGCACCGGTCTTTGTTGTTAAGAAGAAGGATGGTACAATACAGATATGAATTGATTACAGGCAATTGAATAGAGTTACAGTGAAGAACAAGTATCCGTTGCCAAGGATTAAAGACCTGTTTGATCAGTTGAAATATGCAGGAGTGTTTTCAAAGATTGATCTGCTATTGGGGTACTATCAACTTTGGGTAAAGGATGTTAATGTACCGAAGACTGCATTTAGGACCCGTTATGGACATTATGAATTCCTGATAATGCCATTCAGGTTAACTAATGCTCTAGCGGCATTTATGGATATGATGAATAGAGTATTCAAGCGTTATTTAGACCAGTTTGTTGATGTGTTTATAGATAATATCCTGGTATATTCTAAGAATGAACATGACCATACTGAGCATCTCTAAATTGTGTTATAGACCCTTCAGGAAAAACAGTTGTATGCTAAGCTGAGCAAATGTGATTTTTGGCTTCAAAAGGTATCTTTTCTAGGTCAAATTATCTCTTCTTAAGAGATTAGAATTAACCCTAGTAAGATAGAAGCAATTGTTAACTGAAAGCCACCATGGAATGCGACAGAAGTGAGAAGTTTTCTGGGTTTAGCTGGTTATTATCGCCTGTTTATGAAGGGGTTCTAAGTGATAACATACCTTTAACTAAACTATTACGGAAAGGAGTGAAGTATGAATGGTCTGATAGATGTCAGAATAGTTTTGATCAACTAAAAAGTATGCTTACTGAAGCTCCTATATTGACTCAACCTACTTCTAGTAAAGAGTATGTTATGTTTAGTGATGCATCTAGAAATAGTTTGGGTTGTGTTTTGATGTAGGATGGAAAGGTAGTTGCTTATGCCTCTAGGTAACTAAAGCCATATGAACAGAATTACCTTATACTTGATCTGGAGCTCGTAGCAATAATGTTTGCCTTGAAAATTTGGCGAAACTACTTGTATGGTGAAAGGTGTACAATTTTCAAAGATCATAAGAGTCTGAAGTATCTGCTTACCTAGAAAGAACTCAATATGAGACAACGGCATTGGTTGGAATTGTTTAAAGACTATGATTGTATTGTTGATTACCATCCAGGTAAGGCTAATATCATGGCTGATGCTTTAAGTCGAAAGATCATTACATCATTATCACTGAAGCAGAGTGAATGGGGACTTGTATCTGATGGAGATTTAATAACTTAGTTGAAAGCTAAGCCTAATTTGAGAGAAGAGATTTGTGATGCTCAGAGAGCTGATGATAAGTTATAACAACTTATCTTAGCTACTCAGGAAGGTAAAAAGCCTGATTTTTTTGTGAAAGGAAATGGTGAATTATATTAGAAAGGTCATTTGCATTCACCGGCTAATGATGAACTAAAGAAAAAGCTACTGTTTGAAGCCCATAATATTGTTTTTACAATGCATCCTAGTGGAAATAAGATATATCAAGATCTGAAGCAGCATTATTGGTGGTCAGGAAAGAAATGAGATGTTGTGGATAATGTATCCAAATGTTTAACACGTCAACAAGTTAAAGCTAAACATCAGACTCCATTTGGTTTGTTGCATCCCATTTCTACTCCTCAATGGAAATGGGATAATATTACCATGGATTTTGTCATGGAACTTCCTCTTACCCAAAGGAAGCATGACACTTTATGAGTGATTGTAGATAAGTTTACTAAGTCTGCTCACTTTTTACCTGTCCGTCCTGATTATTCATTAGATAGGCTTGTGGACCTGTATGTGAATGAAATAGTAAGGTTACATGGAATAACGTTGTCCATTATTTCTGATCTTGATCCTTGATTTACTTCAAGATTTTAGAAAAGTCTGCAAAGAGATTTGGTTACTTAAGTTAAGTTTAGTACTGCTTTTCATCCCCAAATGGATAGACAATCTGAGCAGTTTATTCAAATATTAGAAGATATTCTTTATGTTTGTGTGTTGGAATTCTCGAGAAGTTGGGATAACTATCTTGCACTGATGGAGTTTGCTTACAACAACAGTTATCAGACTAGCATTGGCTTGGCACCTTATGAAGCCTTGTATGGTAAGAAGTGTAGAACTCTGGTATGTTGGACATAATTGTGTGAGAACAAGATGATCAGGCTTGAAATTGTGAAAGATACTGAAGAGAAAGTTCAAGTTATCCAATTAAGGTTGAAAGCTGCCAGTGATAGGCAAAAGTCCTATGCTGATCTGAAAAGGAAAGATATTGAGTATCAGGTAGGTGATAAGGTATTTTTGAAGGTATCGCCTTGTAAACACATACTTCGGTTTGGGAAGAAAGGTAAGCTCAGTCCACGTTGTATTGCTCCTTATACGATTCTGAAGAGAGTTGGACTAGTAGCTTATCAATTAGATCTTCCTGGAGAGTTATCCAAGTTAAATGATGTGTTTCATATTTCGATGTTGAGAAAATATTAGTTCGATGATACACATAAGATTCATGTACAAGAAATTCAAATACAACTATATTTAACGTATAAAGAAGGGCCTGTGTCTATTTTAGCCAGAGAAGTCCAACAACTTAGGAATAAGTAAATACCTTTGGTGAAAGTACTCTGGCAACACCATGGATTTGAGGAAGCAACATGGGAACCAGAAGAGACCATAAGGGCTCAGTATCCTCAACTATTTTAATTAGGTATAAATTTCGAGAACAGAATTCTTTTAAAGGCCTCAAATTGTACCCTAGTTGGAATGTTACATTGAACATGTAAGATAGGTGTTAAAAAAATTCTGATAAGAGTGAGGATTGCATATGACTTGAATTTTAGTTTAATGAATCATATTTAATGAACAGGAAATAATTGTCACCATTAGAGAATTAAGGTATTAATGTTAGGCCCAGGTCTTGGAACATATTTCATGGTTACATTATGCAAGGTTTGGGTGGAGATTATGTGAAAAGAAGGCTTGTACATACTTAAAAACCCATGTTTATATTGATTTTAGCACGTTCAATTTGTCACGATCGTGCACCCCTATGTGACACTCAAACTTGTAATAATCATATCTCTTAATTTCGAAGTCCAAAAATTACAAACTTTATATCATTAGAAAGCTAAGATGATAAGCTACAACTTTTATAAAAAAATTTATCAAATTCAACTTACGTTAATATAGTTATTCATTTTAATTTGGAGGTAAGTGGACTAATTACTTGGTGACAAATGGCAGCATTTTGCATGGATGAGTGGTAGCTCCTAAATGGGACAAGTGAAGAACATGCATAAAGACACATGCTATTACCATTTGTTGACACCTAGCATTGAAGGAGACGAGTTTCTGTTAGAGTTTCTATTTTGCCTTATTCTTCACCATTTTGTTCTCTCTCCACAAAACTCTCTCACTCACACCTCCTGGAATTTTTGCTTGGTTTTTAGATCATCATCATCACTTGAAGTATTTGTATGATACTGCATCAAGGAAGCTAGATCCTGTTATTTTCTATGTTGCTATCCTCTTGGTCATCTTCATTTTGGAATTGTGATACTTGCTTGAAAGGCTAGAGTGGTTTGATCATTGAAGTAGGAATCTGAGTTAAAAAAGGTATGGGAATACTAATCTTGATTGCATGTTATCATATTAATTATTTGATGTTTGATTGGATAGAATATTTATTGAATTGATGATGAATTGAGGTCTAGACATGAAATTGAAGTGTAATTGGGGCATGAATAAGGTGGAATTGTAGTGAAAAGGATTAACCTTGGAGTAAGGGCATTAAGGGTGTAAGATGTGAATGAATTGTATTGGTTTCACTGAATAGATTTCACTGAATAGCCATAGGTATTTAGGCTATAACTTTATCTATAGATATCTAAATGGGGGATTTTCATTGTCGATTAAACTACACACATATACCTACAACTTTTATGAAGGAATAGAATTTTGTTTCTGTCCCAAAGGATTTTGAAATTTGGCCTAAAGTTGAATTTAGGATTCTGTCATTAGTTGAGAATAGTCTGTAGTATTTTGGGGATAACTTTAGAAATAATGAACCAAATTGTATGAACTTTAGTTCATTGGAAACTTAAGACATATAGAAACATTTTTTAAAAAAAACATATTACCCAGAAACCTCATTTTCTATGTCAAAATGGCTCTAAAAAATCAGACCCGAAACTTGTCTTAAGAAAATCTGAAAAAAGAAAAAGAAAATGCTAAACTTAGTTATGTAATTGTTGGCATATATAAGGTTAGGACTTTTAACAATGGTTTATGTCAACTTAATTGGGATTAAAAAGAGCCTAGATGATGTTAGATTAATAGAGCAAAAGGTAATTGAGTTATGGTTTATTAATGAAGATGATAATATAAAGGATGTATGGTTTAATAATGATAAACATAATGTTGAATTGCTTGGTGTGATCATGAATGAATGAGTTCTTAAGGCTTATATATTACGAATTGGATATGGATGATTGTGAATTGGGAATTTTTGTGATAATATTGTGACATTACCAGTTTAATAATGATGAACGTAATGTTGAATTGCATGGTGTGATCATGAATGAATGAGTTCTTAAGGCTTATATATTACGAATTGGATATGGATGATTGTGATTTGGGAATTTTTGTGACAATATTGTGACATTACCAGACCATCAGTTGTCCGAGGAGTTTGATAGTTGGGATTATATTGGAAGTGCTTGCTAATTATGTGTATATACTTAATATGTGATGACTCAACACTTCTATTAATGTATAATTGCACGTGTTTGTATTTATAAGGTATGTTATGTTTGATCGAATGTCAATGACTAAGTTCATTTGAATAAAGACATATGTTGTACTTCTTCTTTTGCACAAAATTCTGAAATCTGAAATGGTTTGTTTTAAAACTACTGAGTCCTAGTCGTGGGTAAATAGGCATGCCTAGAAGGGTTAGCAGTTGCTTCTGTAATTAGACACTAAGGTGTCTTTTGTAACCAGACACTAAGGTGTGTTCTATGCCAGACACTCCGGTATCTTCTGATTTTAGACACTTCTATGTCTTCTGTTTCAGAGACTTAAGTCTCTTTTGTTTCAGATACCAAACATGGTATCTTCTGTACTGGTCCCGTTACCTACTTCTGTAAAAAGGATTAGCAGTCTAACTTGTTTTGTATTTTAATGCATGTTCAGTTTTGATATAAACAAATTCTGATTTTATAGAAGATAAATTATAAATTGATACAAAACAAAGTCTACTCTGATATAATTCATATTCTGATCTGAAGGGTTTATACCCTATTTTGATAATCAGTTATAACATCTGTACAATCTATTATGATACTTAAATGATTGGCACTAGCATGAGAAATGTTCTCTAGTGATAGATCATATTCTGTTTTGAAATCTAATAAGCTTGAATTGCTCTTTAATGTTAACCTTTAATGATTGCTTATGATATAATTTGATTCAGTATATGTGGATGTTAGGTGACTCTTAAATAGTTGCTAGTTTATGTATGGTTTAGTTATTCCCCACTAAGTTTTATGCTTAGCACGAGGGTTTTTCCCCGTGGAGGTTTTGTTAAGAAGACCTAAGACTGGGACAATGTCAACCATAGTGGCCAAGAAGATTGAGTTTTTTTTTTGGAAAAAATGTATATTTGAGTTTGTCATTGAGTTGTATCTTAAATGAGACAATTTGTATTTTGTTTGAAGGTCTTTAATAACTATAATACATGATGGATTGGGATTTAAGACATGTTTTTGATAAGTACAATATGTATAATGTATTTTGTTTATAACTCAACTTGTAATGAAATATAATGTATGTTTTCCTAAATTGCTTTTAAGGATGATTTAGAATGATTTGGTTTGTTTGTACTGTTTTGTGTGGCATCCATATATTCTCCTAGGGAATTTGTGGGTGTTACATATTGTCCCATAGAGATTGATGTTAGACACCACTCAATTTAGTTTAAGCTTTGTTTAAGAAAACAATTTCAAAAGATCAAAGACTAGAAATTAAATGAAAATTAATTAAGCTAATAATGAACACCCAATTAAGGCAAAGTGTAGTAATTCGTTGGCCAAGGTTTAAAATTAGGAGTTACTCTATCCTTATTTTGCTTTCCTCTTGTGTTCTTGATCCAATTATGCTTGACCCAAGATTTTCTAATGTTCAACTACCTCCTCTCAAGGCGTAATTAGCTTACCCTAATTGAATGGATTAGAATTAGTTATGCTATCTCTAGACTTAACAACTTTTACTGATCCTTCAACAAGATTTTAAGCGCTTCTATAGGTGATTTTTAACAAATAGATAAGATCTCTCTTCACCTATTTGGAAAAAACCTAAATATTTATTAGGTCTGTTGGGAGCTAACTCTCGCTACACTACCCAACTTAAATAACCACACTCACCCTCTCGGTCTATTGTATGGTATAAGCTCAATAAATATCACAAAACATCTTTCATTGCATCAAAAATGACAAGAGTTCCACAGATAGTTCAAGAACAACTCCTACAAAGTGTTTAGCTACTTGTATTCGTGAATAATTCAACAAAATCCATGTTTTTCACACTAAAAGTTATAAAGAGAAAAGAATAAAAATTGCGTAAAGTCAAGAACTCCTCCTTTCTACTCCAACGAGCTGGAAAAAGTCTGAAGCTTGATGTTGTCGTCACTTTTCCAAGATGGATTCTTTGTTTCCCTCTTTGGCTAGCCTCCAAAATGTTAGTAGTGTGCCCTAGGCCAATAGATATTTGTGATTCATGTATTAACATTATGACTTATTAATAATATATTATGAGATATTCCTTTTATATATACATGCATGTCGTTTATGTAATGTGATTTACATTCTATGAAT
>JANZXR010073456.1:0-11451 GCA_027575705.1 Erythroxylum echinodendron | reverse complement strand
TATGATCACATTTTGTCATGCTTCAGCAAATACAACTTGTATACAATATTTCGCATCACTATTTTAGAGTAATCCAATGTTTCAATTCAATCATCCGTAGTTGTTTATGTAAATGCACATGTGACTCCATTCATTTTAACTTTGTTGTGATCGAGCGCCTATTTACTGTCCCGTATCCATTGTAAATACTGGGCTCATTTCATTTACTATCTCATACCTATTATGGATACCAGGCTCATTAATAACTGAGCCTGTGGTGTTTTGTTGACATTTTTTAGCTTAAAGCTCTTTTTCATTGGTCAATCTGGTCATAACTCCTTTATCTGATCATGGATTACAATGTGATGCATCATTCCATATGCCATATTTCATTACCTTTCATTCCTGTAAGTTTCTGTCACATGTATCAGATTCATCGTATATAAGTCTGACAATTCACATTCAATTGCTCATATTTCATATTTAGCATACATATAAGATAGAAACACATATAATTAAGTTTACACAATTTCCATATTCACTTACAATTAGAAAGCACTTCCATACACACATATTTTATACATTACTAAGTTGATCAATCTTATAAATATTCAATCATGCATATATATATGTATCATTTTCAATGCATGCTCAATTGACTTTCTCGGGTATGTATTCTTATTCACAAATCTTAACCATTCATACATCATACCTTGGATATAACTAATTTGCATTTTAGGTTTACACCTTAGTAAACTTAGTTATTCTAAATTCATCAACCATACATTTACCAACCCTTTTCTATATATTCACACAATTCCTAATTCTTGTTAATTCATTCATTCCTAATACATTATTCATATGCTTTGGATCATATTTATATTCATAAGAATATCTTTATTCCTTTAATATTCATAAATTCCAAATTTAGATACATTAATATCAAACAATCCTTTTCTTAAGTTATAACATCAATTAACAATCTAAACTTATCAAATATTTAACCAACTTATCCAACATCAAACTAGGTTCATTTTAAGCCTTAATTAGGGATGACTAAACTAGCCCTGCCTGCTTTTGGCACATGTTGACTAGACCACGAACGGGCCATGGGCCAACCATAATTTGCTCGGTTCAGGCCACAGTCTAGCCCGTCCCAGCTTATTGACATTCCTTGCCTCATTCAAGTCCAAATGCATCAAAGTAAATAGACTTATCCTTAGTTAATTCAATAATCACACAAAACAACATTTTCTTCACTTCAAGGCATTTCCCACGATCGTGTATGTAACTCCCATTATTTTGGGATGAGTGAACTGAAAGTTCACCACCCAATTCCTTTAATATTTTTCCAGATTTTAACATTTTAATACCAAATTCAAAACATCCTCTTAATAGTCCATTAAATATACCTCAATTATACCTTAATTATACTCCAATTCCTCATCAATTTCATCTCCAATTCCAACTCAAAATCATTTAATTGACAGCTCATAAACTATTGTCTTTCATGCATCAAGAATCAAAAACAGAAACTATCATTCACTATTATGCATATAGTTTTAGTTCTTTCCCTTTTCAAGAACACTACACTAGCACCTTTCTTTAGCATAAATTCACCTTCATTATACTTCAAATTCCAATCCAATTCATCCATATAATAACTTATAACCCATGATTTTTATACATTAAGAACAAAGTATAAAAGTATCTAAGTTCATCCATTATATTCTAGCACACTTCATCATCAACATCATATACAATCCATCCTAATTCAATCATCATTATCATTCTATTGAAACATGCCATAAAGATCATATTTCTACTTGTTAAGCTCAAATTCCACCTCAATACATCAACTTAACCTAGCCCTTCATGTAAGCAAGATCATCACAAATTCAAGGAGAAAATAAGTTGGTCTTTCGCAAGGACAAAGGACAACAAGAATCTAGTTCTTTGGCTATCTTGTGAAGGGTAAAAGTATAGATTTGGTGTGGCAATTTAGCTAGACTTAAACCAAAATACAGAGATGTCAGATAGGAGCAATATTTAGTGGAGAGAAGAGAAGAAGATGGTGAATATTCCATCATAAACTTTTGTTACATGAGCTTAATCTAACTAGGTGCAAGGTGTCACCATTTAACCATGGCATTTGTCACTAGGCATGCCTTCCTTTGGTCCCATATTATAGCTACCAAATGTCAACTTATTATTAGTCCACTTGTCATTCAATAATTGTTTCCATTTATCAATTAATTATTCATGCCAAATGTCACTCATTTATCTATGCCATTTGTTACTTACTTTATAGGCTTAGTCATCCTCATTTTTCAATTGTCAATTTGTCTCACCACTTGGTATTTTTCCTAGTCTAACTAGACATATTAATTCATCAATTTTCCTAATTGTAATGATTAATTCCAAATTTACTACTTGCAACCAATCAAACCAAAATTCAAGACATAACAATACACAATTCACATCATGATCATTGTAAACCTTTCATACCCCATAACATGTCAACTGAGTGTCTATATTATCTTTGAAATGTGTGCGAAATCATAATTCATTCGTGTATGCTAATGATATGCATGTAAATGAAATGCATTTCATAAATTCTCAATGCTATTACTCATGTGCAATGGTTTAGGGTTCTAACCTATAGTATGTTTTCGAAATCAATTACGAACAAATATACACAAAATACCAATTAAAATCACAAACAAAAACTAAAACACCGCACTCCTCAGCAACGGTGCCAAAATTGACAATATGTCATAAAACTAGTTAAAATAAAACAACTAGTCTACTACTATAGTAGTGGTGAGTCTCAAATGTTATCTAAATATTTGAGACTAACTATAAAATATAATTAACATGATTTAATTATTTATATCTTTAAATATACATTTTAAAAATATTTCAACATTATAGATAATAATATTATTATTTATTTAAAAAATAAGAATTTTAATAAACAAATATTTAAAATTTTACATATTTCTTACATATTTAATATTTATTTGAAAATATGATGAATTTATTATTTTTTATTAGTATAATTATATAAAATTAAATTAATTTAACTGATCTTATAGCCAGATGGTGTTACCAAATGGGAGAATGTTAATGGAATAGAAAATGGGTAATGTTTTTCAAGCTGTACATAATATTTAAAATTTTCTGTTAAATATGTTTATTAATTGATACTTATTGATTTTTACTCTTACAATAAGGTAAATAATTTCTAAAGCTTGATTTATTATTATTATTGATTATTGTTGTAATGATAATTATTTTAATTCATTATATATTTTTGTCATACAGAAACTAATTCTTTATTTAGCTTTTTCACTGAATATTTTAATAATCTTTTAGTATTAAGGTACGTGTCATGCAAATATTTAATGAAAAATATCTTAGAGTTTAAATAATATTTCTAATTTTTATATAGTAATGAAATAATATTTCTAATTTTTATATAATAATGTAATTATTTTCTTAATAGCTTTACACACTATCTTATTAGTCATAATTTCTTACATTATGTGATTTTTATTATTTTGTAATACTAATTATAGTAGTTGAGTGCATTGTTCTTTTCGTTCGAAACGTTATCTATTTAATTTATTTATTTCTCATTTTAGAAAAATTTGTAGAAATCATAGATAATGATACCAAAAAAGTATTAAAATATATCAAAACTCTAAATCATAGATAATGGATTAGAATGTCGACATAAAGTTATCTATTATAACACTCAACAATTAGCACAAATGATGTGATGATTGAAAACGTAAATAATACATGTTAGGAGCTTGTTGGTTGGTGGAAGTTGTTCCATATGAGTTGTTTTGCGCATATTCTAAATTTGATTGTGAAGGATGAAATATTAGAGTTGATCCATGATAGTGTAGGATAATGGAGTGAAGATGCAAAAGAGTTAAAATTTTGAAGAAATCGCAAGACTACTATGCATTTCATGGATGAAGATATTGGTATTGAAATTATCATATTAGATGGAATTCAACCTTCAATATAGAGTCAGCCTTCCAATATATTAAGGTATTTACCAAGAAGAGACAAATAGATTCTGATGGGTGTGTTTAAAGATTAATGACATTGACTTGTTCCAACTTTACTTTTTCAAGGAGGAAGACCAAAGATATTATGATCTTTATATAATAAAGTTATCATCAATAGAGCTATATTATTATCGAGATTCAAATCCCATATTCGTTACTCTGATCCTACCTTATTCTATAATTCTAGGGTAGATTACTCTCTCTCAAGTTATAATATTTAAACCCTAATCAATAATCCCTAATTTAAATTATGGAATTTTGATCTCTCGATTCACAATTGATCTAAAATGTAAATTAGTTTTAAAATTGTCTATTAACCTACCAGGAACTTATGCTCGATCTCTCGTTACATGATTTCACCGGTTGATTTAATTCTTAGCTAACAATTTACCTAACTATCGTTAACCCAAATTGATGATATTGACTTGGCTCATCTTCTCAGTTTGTTGCTGAATTAATAAGAATAAATATTGAATTGCAAAATAACTCAATCAAAACACAATGAATCAAATTTCATAAATATCAAGAATCAAAATCCCGAAGGTGAGTTTGACAAAAAAATTAACATTCAAAGACACTATTCTTAATAACTATCCCAATTTCATACATCAATAAAATTGAAATAAAAATCGAAAATACTATCGGAACAGACTCATGGAGGCAGTGACTATGAGAAACACTTGTTCTGGAAAGTACTTTATGTCAAGCTTCGTCTCCGTGTCTCTCTTCCTCGTCTCCTTCCTCAAGTCACTCAATAGCTCTCTAGGGTTCTGAATTGGATGAAGTGAAAAGCTCTCTCCAAGGCTGCTCCTTCTGTCTTGTAATGTTCCTTTTATATCTTGGAAGCCCTAGGTTTAATCTGGGGTTGAAACGGTCCAAAAAATCACACACAACTCGAGTTTCTATATTAGCCCAACGCAAGCCACGATCGTGGCAGGCATGAACCTTTCTGTCATGATCATGGCCAAAGGTGCATAATCATGGCTTGACATGTAGCTCTCTATCACGATCGTGGCCTAAAGTGCACAATCGTAGTCAGGGTCTTTTCAGCTCGCCTTTTTCTATCACGATCATGGCCTATTGTGCTGCGATCATGGGCTATATTTTTGGCCCGAAACTCATTGGAACTTCTTCGTTCTTTGCCCTTTATCCTAAAACGCTAACAAACCCATCAAGATACTTAAAAATAGTTAAACACATAAATTAATACAATTGAAACCTAAATACACGCTAATGAACACCCAAATTAATATTAAATAGCTAACAAATTGAACCCTAAAACATCATGAAAATCACAACTATCATTAATACAAGGGAAATCCAACATATGCAAGACTACTACAGCTCTAGAGTCAAAGTTCACTAGCAAACATATGACAAATTGCCAGAGAAGAAAAAGACCGACAAAGTACCCTAATATAAGAGAAGATCCTGAAAAATGGTTGAGGGGACTCATACCATGCTAAGTAAGTTAATACTTTGGTTATGTCATGCACTCCTAAGGATATATATATATATATATATTTATAATGTATTACATCCATAAATGCAAATTTCATAAGATAATGATTTTGTTCATAAATATGCGTGCATTTTCCATATCAATATCATATCACATAATCATCACAATCATAAATCACAAATAATAGTGGAGGACTGACGAATGACCCTATGACATACCCCCTACCTATAGACTATAGCCATAGGGGCTCTCTTATTCCACATGGGGCACTTGATCTGAATTTAGTGGATTGTCGTACGAAAGTCATAATCAACCAAACCACATAGCCTTACTATGACATGATTATCGTCTGACAGCAAGCTTGATCGAACCTCCCCAATCGTGTTGTATCTCAATCAATGGATTTAATACTAAACCCAAACTCGTACCCGACTAATTGACTCACTATGTGTACAACCTGGTGATGCCCACTAGGTACAATAATCCTCCACATCATTGCATATCAAGACAAGTGTAACAATGCATCATAAAAAATATGTATACATGTGTGCAAATGATAATAATGATGATTTTCATGATGAATATGAGAATGAATTCTGTTCATAACCATAAATATTAACTCACAGGTAGAATGCGCTCCTTCACGCCGAACCTAGTGTCTCAAAGGGGAAGGTTCTACTCATGATTGTTCTATAGAAAAAAATTAGGAATGAATACTAGAATTTAAAACCTAAATCAATTTTAGATATCTCGAGAATAAGACCACGATTGATAAGTGTAAATTACATCATGTTTTAGGGTTTAGTTTGATATGTATTTAATGATTAATTCAATCATTTAGTATGTGTTTAAGTTAGAATTGTGTTAGTTTGTTAATTAATTGTATTTTAAGTGTTTTATGTGTTAGTACAAGTCTTAGAGCTTAATTATTATGTTTTTGAGGTACCTTGATGTGTTTGTTGGTGTTTCAAGGTCAACATCGAAAAACGAAGAAGTTTCAGAAAAACTCAGATTGAAAGAACAGTCTACGATCATGGCACAACCGGCCACGATTATGACAAAAGCACCAGAGTTTGCAATTTTACACAAGTAAAGAGACTTATGTGGGCAACATACATGATCATATCAATATACATGGGTGTATAACTCCACATGACTAGAAACAATATTCTTCAAATCTCTATATGTTTATAGTAACTTACACAGTCACTATACCCAGTCATATAGGTCCATACTTGCCTTAATCTTTGTCCCATGCCACAATTTCATCCAAATTCTTCTGTTTTGTTTAAGAAGGAAATTATCACCTATAAATACACTTGAAGTGAATTAAGTACCACATAAACAAATTTATATATGGAACAACTCTCGAATGTTATTGCATGACTATCATCTAATTTTGGAGCATGTACATGTTTGTTTAGTGTGAAAAGGGAGAGCTAAAGTTTCTGCTAAGTGGGACAAATCTTATAATTAAGGTTTTGTATACTAAACTTATGTTTTCTCTATGGAAGAAAAATAAAAATACTACATAAAAGAAGAGATGAAAATTGAATTTTTTATTGTCACGAAAAATGTTTTTTAAAAAATTATGTTGAAGCTTCAAATAGTTATACAGATTTTTTTAGATACAACAGATTATGATTTTAGAAGAAGTGATTATTTTAGTTTTTTAATTTTTATTCTTAAGCATCAACCTATCCTCAAACAAGCATAATTGTAACTAATAAGAAAGATAAGAAATATAACAAATTTAGATTATAGAAAGATAAGGAATACACTTCTTATTTATGAAAAAGTAGTAGCTGGACTATTAATGATATTTTAAATTATTTATAAAATCATTATAAAAGAGGATGCCCATTAATTTGGTGTACAAGAATTAGGACAAGTCAATAGTCATTGGATAAGGCCTTTAGTTATTATATACTCTTCCTTGCAAATTCAAGGACTCAGAGGATAGTTGCGTTTGCAAAAAATGCAAAAACTTCATATTTGTTTGGAGTTGTCATCTATAACCGGGGAGAGGCCCTCCATTGAGTCCATGTCACCTTGCAATTTGGTCTCCCAGGGAAATGTAGCGGCATGCTCCATATAACCGTACAATTCGGAGAATTATGCAAGACTTTTGTTTTATTTTGCTCTTTCTAAAAATATATATAACTGGAAAGAGTAAATATATAAAACTTTTAAGATTAATAATCTGCTCTCTAAGATATATAATAAACTGAGATTAAATTAGTAATTACTGAATCTATTATGAAACATTACTTCAAAAACACACACACACACACACACACACACACATATATATATATATATATATATATATATGTGTGTGTGAACGAGCCAAAACAATTGATGGTAGATGGACACCTTTCAAAATAAACTTTTGACCCAAAAGGCTCCAATATGATTATACAAATCTTTTCTTTTTATGTAAGGAGCTTTATAATGGTATAACTACTGAACAATTTTTATTAAGTTAGGGCTAAGCAATATCATGTATACTGATAGCTGATAATTCTACAGTTTTCAGTTGAATTATAAGTAAAGGTTAACGACAAATTGTAGTAAACTAGTATTCTATGTTAATTTAATATGTTTTTCGTTATGTTTATAACTCTGATGAAACAAGTAGAAAGAATAAGAATGAAATGAAAATATAATGTCATTTTAGAAAGTTTAAACTAACTTTTAGTAGTAAGCGCGACTAGTCATTTGTTAGGTATAAAACAATAACTACATCCGTAAATGACTGAATGGTAGTTGAATAAAGTCTTTAATTATTTTCATTTTAACCGGCCCAAATAAAATTTTTTAAGAATAAAATGAAAAGATAATAGAAATTTTGGAAGTTAAATTTTTATATAAACTTGATTTATTTATTTATTATGTTTGAAACTCAATTATCAATAGATAAATATGAACAAATTAATGGTAATTGGATAAGGTATTTATTGTATATGACACGGCCAAAAGGGCTACTTAGCCCCTAATGTATTCACGCCCCTAACATTTCAGAATGTTCAAATTGAACCCTAACGTTTATCAAATTAAACGTTCAGATTGAACCTTGTGCATTGACTTTATTAGGGAACCCTCAGTCATCAGCTGACATGGCCTGTTAAATGGTGTCGTGGATTATTTTTTAAAATTTCGTGGATGTGGAACCCACCTGATGCTGATATGTCACGGAGATGGGTCCCACATCTATGGACAAAACACATCGCCTCCTTTCTTCCGCACTCGCAGCATTTTGGGACATATATGGAGACGCACCGTTTTGTCCAATCCCTCCTCCCTTATACACAGCGTTTTCGTCTAGATATGGAGATGCACCATTTTCTTCTTCCCTAATACTTAATTTGCCATCTTCTTCCCTAACTGAAATCCTCCAATCCCCAATCCGTAATTTGCCATCTTCTTTCCACACAATCCCTCTTCTTCCTCACACGCTCATTGGGTGTCTATATCTAGAGGTCAACATTTCATTGTGGTAGATCCATTGTTGTATGCCTTTTATGTTTTGTGTGGTGCCTTAAATCTTCTTGTTTGTGTGCTTATTGTCTGCCTCAACTTATGCTTTGTGTCTTCTTCTTTAGCGACAACAATCTATATATTATTTCTAATAAAATTGTTTGAATATGGACCTTAGATTTATTAAGAGAGTATCAATGTATCTTTTAAAAATGTCTTCTCTATCCATGATCTTTGGTCTGCCTCCACTTATTGTCGATCGCTACACCAACCATTTGTCACAAACTGCTGCTATTTTGCTTTATCAGTGTTGTCATATTAGTTGTAAGATTTCAAAGGCATTCTATTAATAAAAAATACAGCTAAAAGTATTGCATCACCCTAGTAGACTTTTAGGACATTCAAAAGATAAGAATGTCTTCTGTTCTTGGAAAAATCATAAGAATTAAAAAACAGTAAATTGGAATTGCAATTTTTAAACAACTTTGGTTGTTATCTTTTTAAAACATTAAGCGATGGACTATGTAATTGAATCAACTATTGGTTAGCAAACATTGAATCTCCTATTATGGATTGAGTCTTAGAAGATAGCAATGAGTGACGTTTGCTATGTAACACATACATAAAAAAGCATGACTACTCTTATATAACACATACAAACCATCTTGCAATCTAGTATAGCCAATCATCTTCACTATGCTCAGCTCTCGAAAAGCAAAATACATAGGATAGAATTCAACTTTACAATTAAGTTCATTTGTAAGGGAACTAATAGAACATAGATTATTAAGAAAATTAGGAATATGAAGAATTGATGAAAATTTAATAGAAGGAATGTAATTAACAAGACCGACTCTAGAAAGGAAACATCTGTAATATTGACTTTATCATTGCCTAAACATGAAGTATAAGTCAAAAAATTATTGTAAGTTCCTGTTTAGTCTCATGTAACTTATTTTCTATCTTATTGGTTTAAGCATCATTACCCTCTTAAGAATAGGTCTAAAAGCTACACTCAAAATCTTTTGTGTAGTGTTGAATCCTAGATAGCCTCAAGTAATCTATGGTTGCATACAATTTACTAAACATGAAATGCCTAAACATGGTTGCTAGTGATAGGTGTATAGTGGTCTTTTAGTACACCCTCTAGTACTTTTTCTAACAGCAACAAAAAGGTAGGAGATACTTATTGATGGACCTATTGTAACGGAGGATTTGATCAAATCATGGACTTATTTCCAAAGTTTGCATTAGATTTTTGAACTTATTTTAGATCAGGGCCATTTGCTCTTACTTGATATGGTTGTGAATATCTTAGAAAATTTTGACTAACATAGATGAAAACATGAGAGATTTTTGGATGTTCCAGGGTGGACACAAGACTAAAGGCTAAAGTCTTGTGTCTTCTTATGTGGAAAAAGTTCATCATATGTAAAATTTGTTACATTTTTAATAAAGAAAATTAATGGAATGGGGTTTAGAAAAATTTTAATGAATTTGGTGAAACCAACGGACGCTTTTTACTCTTAACACATTTTTTGTGTTGGGCCCAAGTCTTGGTACTTATTTCATAGCTACAATATATGAGGATTGGGTGAAGATCAAGTGAGAAGAAGCCTGGAAGCTCAAAGTTGTTATGAGAAACTCAAATCAGTTACTTCCCTAGAAGCTATCCGGTATATACCCTGTCCAGTGACACTATCTTGTAAAACTCATATCTCTCAATTTTGATATCCAAAAATTTCAAACTTTATACCATTGGAAAGCTAAGAGGACAAGATACATCTTTTATGAAGACAACTTTATGTTGTTACCCCAACATCAATACAGTTTAATCGTTGAAATCAGGGCACAATTTATGTCAGGGATAATGATGCAACCTCTGCCAGCACCACTGATGTTATAATGTAAAAGCCATATCTCTTTAGTTCGCAGTCCAAAAATTACAGGCAATATACATTGGAAAGGTAAGAGGATGAACTACAATTTTCCTGAAGACAACTTTGTTCAATTCTACCTAGATTAATACAATTTATTCGTGGAAGTTAGAGCCACTAATTCTGTTTAAGGTAGTACTGCAGCTGTGTCCCCCTTTTCATCTTTCACCTATTATGGGATTTTACATATTCCAAAAAGACCCAAATCCAACAAACACTACATGACATACATAATTCCCAGCATGACAATTGATTTTAAGTCTATCCAGGGTCATCTAATAACATACTATTCTATCTCCAAAAATAATTAACAACCCAACAAAGAAGATAGTTTTGAACATGTATAAAGGCAACTTCTTCAACTCTTACTTTCATTGCTTAATCAAAACGGAGTTTGTGTATAGCTTTAATTGCATATCAAAGGTCACATCAATAGCATAATACAAAATATAAATGAATGCTCATGCTTGATATGCTTATAAAGCTACCAAAATAGTTCTACTAACTT
>JANZXR010073385.1:0-11455 GCA_027575705.1 Erythroxylum echinodendron | reverse complement strand
TCTTATAATTAAGCACAATAAACTCCAAATAAGCAAAGGATTAAGGACCAAAAACATGTTGAATTTGCAAACTATCACAGTCGATTCCCAATATTACATCAAAATCTATAACTGGCAATACCATAAGATTTGCTACCAATCTCCTACTATTAATCTCCACTGGACATGAGTAGTAAATTAAATTTACCTCTATGGAATTAATCAGAGGTGTAGATACTGACAGAGATTCATCTATCCTATCCGGTGCTATTTCTAACCTCATAGTAAAGTTAGGAGACATAAAATAATGAGTCGCTCTTGAATCTATCAAAACCATAACTTCTAATCTACAAACAAGAATGATACTTGATACCACTGCATTAGAAGCCTGTGCATCTTGAGGGGTAAGAGTGAAAGCCCTAACCTGACTACGGCCTACCTGCTAAGAGCTAGAGGATTGTCCTAGAATGTAGCCTCTATATCTTACTTCCAACTGTCTCGCTCCAAATCCTCACTCATGCTGACCACTAAACTATGATCCCCCTTATGGTTATTGAAATGGAGGCTTTGCCACTCTAGAAGATGATTGCTGATATCCCATCACAGGACAATCTTTGATTAAATGCCTATGCTGGCCGCATCTGTAGCAAACTCCTGGTGATATGTGACTTGGACCCTGATGCACTCTACCACACTGCTGACAAATGAAAGAAGCTATGCTTGACCTACCGCGCCCTGAGTTTTGCCCTCTACTGCTACTACCTACACCAGGTGTGAATCTGAATTCTCCCAGATGTCTACGACTATATTTCGCCTTGTTATGAACTCGAACAGCCATCTACCGAGAACTCCAACTTTGGCTGAACCCTAGATAAAAGTTTAATTAATGCTACTATTGTTGCTAAAAACCAGACGATCCTGTGAAGTGCCTTCTGCTATGCTCTCCTGTAGACAAGGTACCCTGTCCTACCAGATTCCTCTCTAACTACTTGGTCATATCCATTAAGGTAGAGAATTTCTCTTGACAGCTCATAGTCACGTTGATGAAAAAAGGTCCCAGCCCTAACACATACTGGTTATTCTTCCTTAGCTCATTTGAACCAATCTCTGGGGCATAACAACTCAATTGAAGAAAGTCCGTGGTGTACTCGTCCACTATCCTATCTCCAAAGCGTAGGTTCAGAAACTCTGATCTGAGCGTCTCATGAGTTGCAATGAAGTAGTTAATAAATCTCTCTACAAACAGCGGCCAAGTCACTGTACCCAAGTATGGAAGGATATGATCTCAGTACCAATCCTTGGCCATCCCTTGTGGAGACATCTCTACCAGACCCACTAGCTGTGTATCAGAACAATACATCATCTTGCCTCGCATCTCCACCTCATCAAGAAAATCAATAGCCCCGCGAGGTCTAGTTCTGTCGAACTCTATTAGATGAAACCTTGCATATTCCATAGATAATTGCATATCTGACCTCTGTTGTTCTGGGACCGCCACTGGGGGAGCTGACAACTGCTACTGCTGCATCATCATCTGCTGGATTATCATCATCGAGTCTCGAAATATAGAATTGTTAGTCTCTATCCTTGCTAGGAATGCTTGCATATTACACACAAGTTCCGCAGTAACTCCTTGTGACATCTTCGATGCCTGAATAGGGACCTCTCGTGTTCGGGCTGTTCTGCAACTACTGTGCCTTCTAGTTGAAGCAATAGGGGCAGATGTCTCATCTTGAGTCTAGGATTCATTGTGACCCTTTTGGTCAAGTCGAGTGAGAAATTGAGCGATCTATTTATGCTGGAATTGAAAGCAAAAGAATGGTTAGTACCACCAGTGAGAATATGAATGTATTATGTAAGAAGTTAATTAAAAAAGAAGTGGATTTCTATATGTCTGCAGTGACAAATAAAAGAACATCCTAGGTCGTAAATCTATAACCTAGGCTCTAATACCAACTTTTTCACGACCCAAAATGGGCAGGCGATCGACATGTGGGACCTGAAGTTCGAAACCCCATATTACACGTAAGCCTACCACTAGTGACAAAATAAATTTAAACTCCAAAAACATAGCATATCCATGCAATATAATAACAATAGTGCACGTTAGAAAGAAGTTTTACAACTCATGAAATCCTATCACTACGAATGCTACAATACAAAATAATGAAAATAAAGAAAGAACATACACAAACGTAGGTAGGCCACAGCAGACACATCACGAGAGTCACTGCTGCGAAGTCAGTGATAGCTAACCTGAAAAGAATAAAGTTGAGGGGATTCAGACCTTGCTAAGTAAGCTCACATCATCCTACGATACCCAATGTTATGCACACAGTCATGCATGAATATCAAAATAAATACACATCATCTTATACATCTAATCATATCAACAACATTAATAAATTGTGGGGAAGAATATCTATAGGACCTTAATCTCTAAGGGTAAGCCCTTATAACTCTAAACGTCAAATGACTACGAGGAGCTATGCATCACCCACATCCCAGCCATGCTCCTATACTCATATAGCCTTAAGGTTCTCGTAATTTAAAGGGATTGTTGGGAGCCATGTATCACCAACAGACCAGCCCTCGCTCAAAGTGTCCAAAGTCATAAACATCACAAATAAGGGTCCAAACAATATAATATCATAAACAAAACAACTATCATAATTATAACCAGTGCACATTTGGTCCTGATGCATATCCATCTGGTGGCACATCCTTCAGATATTTTCTTCCTCACAATTGAAAATAGCAGTATCAAATTATTAAGCATGTAATTTATCAAGTAAACATTCAATTATACAATGACCAATACATGTATGCAATACCTAACCCAACGTATCCACTCAGTTAATTCGATATGCTTATACTAAAGTGGGTATGCATTACTGTATATACGCGTTTGCTATATAAATATATAAGTATCGATCGATGTGGTTATGCATTGGTACATGCTGTTATCTATATTAGCGTTGAACAATATTCATTTGCTGGTACAACTATAGTAACAGTAAGTCGGTATGAACTTACTTGGTAACCGAACTCATCTTTCCGAACCTCCCAATGAAGGTCCCGCTCCTTCTATACAAAGTAAATAAAAAAAAATCTCGCAATCAGTGCTAATTACGAGTTATTGGGCTCAAATAACAATTTAAGTATCATTCGAATTGCCTAAGCAATCCATTTATGAAATTAAAAACATTCTCTCATTCTCGCCTAAACGTTCCGTGATTTTTAATTCACAAAACGTTGAAAATCTCACTATGGTTCTTTAGAGAAAAATGATCAGTATAATTTTTAAAATTTTAATGACCAAAATGATCTCCAAAAAAGTACATTCGAATCCTGGAATATTCCTCCGGTTGTGGAAAAATCTTCAGTCTCAGAATTTAACGATTTTTATACGAAATGAAATCTTTTGATGAGTAGAACAACTTTCTTCAAAGCAATATACTCAGATTCTTAACATATTTGAATGAATTGAAGAAAAACAAGATAAAACCCTAACCTCTTTTTTCTGTCAATCGGCAACGATCCCAGCGACGGCTGACGATGAGACCATGGGGCTTTTGTTTCTAACGTTGAGATGAGTCGAATGGTGGTAGTGGTGACTGGTAACAACCACCGAAAGCGACGAATCGATGATTGACATTTTTCGTCTATTTTTCTTCTCGATTTTTGCGACCACTTTGGTGATTATAGTTGCTGAAATGGGTATGGTTGTGATAGGCTCGTTAAGAGGAAGAGATTGGTAGATAACACTAACCGGTTTGAGTCGCTGATGGTGAAGAAGGGTTAAAGAGAGGGAATTCGTGAATAGCTTTTGGAGGAGTTAAAATGAAAATATGAGAAAATGGGAAAAAGAAGAAGTTGTCTCTTATATATATATATATATCATATGGGATGTTACATTTTCAAATGGTGTGAAGAAATTCCGATTCTACCTTATGTTTGCAGTATCGTAAGTCACTTAGAACATGATTGTATCACCATCGACCAGAACAATACCTTAGCCTCTTTTGTTTCCGATTGCTTAACAAAAGAAGGGGAAAACTTATGGTGAGTGGATGGTAGTGAAAATGTGGAATATGAGAACTAGACTCATTGTAGCAACTAAGAAATCATTTCAATTTCTGTTGGTGTCAATATGAAATTGGAGCGTGTTAGGAAAGAATTCTCTCAGAATTTACGTCTAACTTCTTATTGATAGTATAAGTGGGTCTTAAAAAACTTAAAAAATGAAATTCTATGTTACCAAAAATGATAAAAGTGTTGAAATGATGTTTAAACTAAAGAAAATAATTGATTGTAACAAAAAAAATCACAAACTATAAAAGGAAATTCAAGATAACAAAGATGAATTCACAATGTAAATAAAGCTAGAAAATAACAAAGTAATTTTGAAGTAGATTGATTGTTCTCTTTGGAGATTGGTTTTAGCCAACTTCCTGCAATTATTTTTTAAACTTCTATATTGTGGACTTTTTGCAACTACTTAACTTTCAATCCACTTAGTCATGTTCTTGTTAATTGTTTTTCACCATTTTCTTAACTTTCACACTTTGGACTTCCATAAACTTAGAATTTTTGTCCTCACATTCCTAGTTTTTCGCTATCCATAACTTCTCAAGTTAAACATTTTTTAAGCTATCATTTTTTCTTAATTTTGTGTTGCTTTCACTTATGAGCTGAATTTCTTTTTGGGCTATTAACAATTGCCTACTATATGTTTGGTTGAGTAAACCAAGGCATAAAAAATTCAGATATAGCCTAGAGGTTTATAAATTTCAAGGATCAAAAGGAATTAAGGAGGAAAGCCAAATAATGTCATCATGAGGATCTTCCTAAATCCTAAATAATCTTTAACATATATGAAGAATCAGGCCCTAAAATCACATCAATAATTTCTTACTTTTGAAAACCCCACCTTTCCACCTATTACGAAGGCTAAAAAAAAACTTCTTTATTTAAATTTCAAACCCTTGCACCTCTTCTAACCTTTATAAGAATCAGGTAAAGGACTTCTTTAATTCTAAATATTTCGATTTAATTTTGATTATTAATTTTGACATTCAAATTCCTTTTTTAGCACGATGGGAGGACTTTCACATTTCAATCATAAACAAAGGTTTCCCTATAATTATTGAGACTTTTTCGTCTACTGATTTTTCTCATCCATCCCTATCCTATTTAGGAGAGGTAAGTAAATCAAAATTTCATTTAAAATTTCCTCTATTTCAATCTCTTGAATCCTAGCTTAAGTCGGCGGATAGGTTGAATCCTTCATATCATTCAACCTAGAAGAGACAATGCCTTCTGCAGTTGATAGCTCTTTCCAGGAATTTCCTAGGATATAATCCAAACCTTGTATCTCCCATCTTGAAATTCTAAAGTCCTTCTTACAACTCCTTTATTTTTCCTTTTAGACATGCTTCAATCTCATTGAAAGATGTTTTCTTTCTTAACAGATTGCCTATAATCATGGATCATTTTGTTTGTTTAGTTGAGGAGATCCCTAGTTTAGACTCTCTATTTTTAAATGTTATTCTTATTTTAGGCTAATAAACAATTATGCTTCTTTTATAAATTCCATTTATGAAAAAGAACATATCAAGTTTATTTAGGTCTTATTAAATTGATATATTTTCTTCCCTGTTAATAATAACCTAAAGTTGGAGTTCTTTATTTGTTATATATCTATGGCCTCAGGCAAATTCTTTGTAATTAGTTTTATTTTCTTAGGATTCCTTTATCAAAATCTAGGGAGATGTCTATCCATTCTCCCTTTGCAACGACTTAATTTATACGTATAGTTTATCCAATTCTATAATTTTACTGACTTCCCTAAACTTAAGGAAAAAGAAGGATTGCCTTCTACTAATCTTATGCTTTTAAACTTTATCTAATTTTGTTTACCCAGTAGTTTCTATAGCAAGCCTCCTAAATATGTCTTTATTTTTTGCTATCTTTGAAGTCTAGGTCGATGGACCAACTAAATCCTCTTGAAGACTTCTCTCAAAGGCCCTATTGGTTTAGAATTTTTAAGACTTTTAAACCATCTTGTTTGTCTATTTGTCAAAAACTTTTCCTTGTCCATACCAACGTGAGAGTTTTTTTTATTGTTAGTAGTGATAAAATATTAAAACTTGGCCCTTCTATTACAACCTTGAGTTTAGTATAGCTTCTTTATCTCTAAAGTCGGTAACTTGGCCTTTCTTAGGGAATTGCTCTAACTGTTCATTTTTTGGAATATCTAATAGGAGTACCTTTTGGGGCAAACAATATCAATGACAAGTTTCTTTTGGGAAATCTTTGAACATTATCGTATTCTGAAGTGCAAGATCTTTACAGCTAGTGTTGTTAACGCGATGCTTACCATTCTTAGTGGTTAGAAAGATTTCAAAGCTTGATACATCATATGGATTTTAACATCCTTAAAGGTACTCCTTTTTTACTAAAGAATATTTGATTGATAACTTCTCTTACTAACTTTTGTCATTATAGATTTTATACTTTTAGATATTGAGGGCAGAGAAGAAGGCAAGCCTACTTCTTAAAAGGAAGTTACTTAGAATCCTGTTTTCAAAAGAAAGCTTAAATGGAAGTGTTTAGCAGTTTTAAACTCTAAGAAAGCCCAGGCTTTGATTCTAAAAAGATTTTTTAGGAAGACCACCTGTTTTTTCGCCAAGTTGCTTGAAGAAACTGAAACTATAGTGCATGTAACTGAAGAAATCATCCCCATAGAAGGGACCGCTCCCATGCCTAAGAAGGTTATTGAGGACATTAGCATTAATATCTAACTTTCTCCAACTTTTCTTACCTTTATTTCTTCTACGAATTCTTATTTTTTAAAATCTTTTTTTATATGACATGATATTAGACCTTCTAGCTACTACCTTTCCTCTTAAGCTAAAATTTAAGAAAACTAGAAATTCTCCTGAACCGAAGACTACTGAGGCTACCTTGTTAGAAGAGAAATAAGAATTCCTTTATTCTTTATTTCTATTGTTGGGTCTAATAAACTTTCCCATGTTTCGCAGATAAAAGATGTTTGCATGACAATGGAACCTTTTAAAAACCTTTTACTTATGATTTATTGAAGAGATGATTTAGAAGCATGAACTATTTTCGCTGTACCCAAATAGCAATCAAAGCTTAAACTGGCTTGCACAAAATCTTAAATCTGGATCCTCTCATGAACAGGAGACTCTTGTGGCAATGGGCAACGAACAGTTAGTTCAGTAAGCTAGTCCCAGTCCCCACCCTTTTCGACCAATCCTCCCTTGGAGATTATGACTGTGGATAAACAAAGCTGTGCCAAAGGACCTATAATACTAACATTTTTGTTACAGGGCAACTTCAAATAACAGATATGACCATTAGCTACTACTGAACATGCTTCACGATTCATTTATAGTATCACGCTGTGTTTTGTGTGTTTTTATTTCAGTTGTGTTATGCTGTATAGTTTTGGCTTGTATTTAGCTTTTGTGTTGCGTTTCGTCTAAATTCCCTTGTATTAAGGCTGATCATTGTTGCATGAATGGGTATGACCAATTTTACTAGAACTCTTTTCTCTCTCTTGTCTGTTACAAATTTTGCCCCTTCTCCAAGCTTCTCAATCTGCATTCTATTCACTGTCAGCTCCTAGGTTTGGAAAATCAGAATTCGAGCTAGTTTGGACGCCTATTCAAATTGCTGACAACATTGGTATTAGAGCTCATTGAATCCTTATCTATGGAGATGGCAGATGGGACCCGTCACCAAGTTGGAATACAAGAGCTCACCCGCCGCATTGAAGAAGTACATTCTCAATCAGCCCAGTTTAAAGATGAGATTAGCCAATCTATTGAGGAGTTGAAAAAACTAATTATTATGACTCGTCCTCCCGCTAATCCTACTCGAACTGATGGTGAACCTTCTAATGGTTGTTTTGAGGGTCACCTATTCGCTTAAATGCCGATGAGAGCTGGTGGAACTTCCAACCAACTATCCCCTGCGGTTGGCCATCAAAGCAACAATCATCCTGGGATGTTGGCTACACGTCTGTCTAAGGTGGAATTCCCCAGGTTTGATGGTACCAAATTGAAGGAATGGCTTTACAAGTGTGAGAAATTTTTTGCTCTGGATAACACTAATCCTATGGTGAAAGTCAAATTAGCTTCTATTCACTTGGATGGGAAGGCTATACAGTGGCATCATAACTACATGAGAATACGGTATCAACAATTCCCCTCTTGGTCTGAATACGTTGCTGATATCTCTGCTAGATTTGGTGATATGTATGATGATCCTTTGGCTGAGTTAGTTAGCTTGAAGCAATAAGGACCAATCGATGATTTCTTAGACAATTTTTAGGGAATATTAACCAAACGAAACCTTCCCCCAGAACATTCTTTGATTATTTTCCTTGCTGGAATGTATCCTCATGTTTAGAAGCATGTGAGACAATTTAATCTTATTGATATTCACTAGGCAGCTCGCCTTGCTAGGCTTTGTGAAGCCTCACATAAGTTGTATTCTTCCAAACCCACACAAAAAAAACCTCCTGCTTTGTTGCCTACCCTCATGTTTTCACCAAATTCCTACAAATCTGATGCTACCAAACCTACAGGTCCGCTATCTCTAACCACTACCACCCCTAAAAAACCTTTCAAACGTATATCCCAAGGCGAAATGCAAGAACGGAGAGCCAAGGGCTTGTGTATGTAATCTGATGAACCCTACACACCTAGACATCATTTGAAACACAGGCGAGCGCAATTTTTTGTTCTTGAAGGGGATGAATCTGATGATAATGTAGATGAGGAACCAGAAGTAAATGTAATAAAAGAGAGCCAAACTGATGATTCAGTCAAAATTTCTGCATTTTAGACAATTCTTGTGACTGGTTATGCCAAAAAGAAACCTCTTCATATTCTTATCGATTCGGGTAGCACTCATAATTTTCTTCATATAGAAGCTGCTAAGTTGCTTGGCTACACTATGGAAAAAATTCAACCTCTCGTTGTAACAGTGGAAGATGGAAACAAACTGAGTACCCAGTCCATTTGTAAAGGATTCACTTGGTCCTTACAAGGATCAGAGTTTGTGATTGATGCGATGATCATTCCTTGTAAGCTGCGACTTGGTCCTTGGGGTTCAATGGCTTTCAACGCTTGGACCAATAGTTTGGGATTTTCACCAATTGTGAATGGAGTTTCGTTTTATGGTACTAAGCATATGTTGCACGGTACCACTTCTTCTTTTGTCAAAACTATAAAACACAGCAATCTCAAAAAAATTCTGATGGGAAAACCTCAGTTAGCCCTACTGCAAGTTAGCCCTTTTAATCTGATATCCACACCTCTCACCCTTTTCAATCTTACTTCATCACCCGAAGCACCACATCCTTACAAACGTCAACTGGACCAACTCTTATGCTCCTTCTCTGACATTTTCGAAGAACCACCCATACTACCCCCTCTTAGGCCCAGCCTTGATCACAAGATTCCTTTTCTTGAAGGCACCAACCCCATCAGTAAAAGACCCTACAGATACTCTTCTTTGCAGAAGGATGTGATTGAGGATCTTATCAATGAGATGCTGGACAAAGGGATTATTCAACAAAACTCCAGTCCATTCGCTTCTCCAGTGGTATTGGTTGGCAAAAAAGATGGTACTTGGCATTTATGTGTTGATTACAGAGATCTGAACAGTCGTACCATCAAAGATAAGTATCCTATTCCCCTCTTGGAGGATTTATTAGATGAACTTGGAGGCTCTAGGATTTTTTTCAAAGTTAGATCCCTGATCTAGTTTTCATCAACTCCGAATGGACCCTCCTGACATATATAAGATAGCTTTCAAAACACACTCGGGGAACTATGAGTACCTAATGATGCCCTTTAGGTTGACAAATGCTCCTTGTTCCTTCCAAGGTCTAATGAAACGCATTTTTCGAGCTCACCTCAGAAAATTTGTACTTATCTTTTTTGATGATATTTTGATATACAACCATACTTGGGAACTTCATCTCAGCCATTTGCAGCAGGTCTTTCAACTTCTTCAAGTGCACTCCTTATTTTTGAAGTTCTCTAAATGTGCCTTTGGGGAGTCTCAAGTGGAATATCTTGGCCACTTCATTTTAGCTACTGGAGTCTCCACAGACCCTTCCAAATTCCAAGCAATTTTGGATTGGCCAATTCCTACTTCCTTAAAACAGCTTCGAGGGTTCCTTGGTTTGGCAAATTATTACAGATGATTTGTTAGAAATTATGGCCTGCTAGCTCAGTCCCTCACTACCTTGTTGAAGAAAGATAGCTTTTTGTGGTCTGAACAAAAGATAGCTTTTTGTGGTCTGAACAAGCTATTGTGGCTTTCGATAAACTCAAACAAGCTATGACATCAACCCCTGTGTTGGCTCTACCTAATTTTGCTAAAACTTTTGTCATTGAAACAGATGCTTCTAGTAAAGGCATCGTTGCAGTACTGATGCAAGAGGGTCATCCAATCTGCTATCTCAGCAAAAGCCTTGGCCCTCTTCATCAAGCACTGTCTGTATACGAGAGAGAATTATTGGCAGTTGTATATGCTATACATAAGTGGTCCTCTTACTTGACACAACAACACTTCATTATCCGAACTGATCCTCAAACACCTTCTAGAGCGAGGAGTTTCTACCCCATTTCAGCACATGTTGGTGGCCAAACTGATGGGTGTCGATTATGAAATACATTATAAGAAAGGCAAGGAGAATGTCGTCGCTGATGCACTGTCACGAATCACACATTCTGAATTCCTAACCATTTGCCTCAACACCATAAATGCCGCTTTGTATGACATGATCAAGAGTGCTTGGGCGTCTAACCCTTCGTCGCAGACTCTTATTCAGGATTTGATAGCTAATCCTCAATCTCACCCTCACTACTCTTGGCATAACGGGGAACTTCGACGCAAAGGAAAATTGGTAATTGGCAACATTCATGATTTAAAACTTTCAAATTTCAGGTGGTTACATAACTCTCCTTTTGGTGGTCACTCAAGTCGTGATTCTACTATTCAGAAAATTGGCAACTTCTTTTACTGGAAGGGTATGCATAAAGAGACTCGGAACTATATAAGAAACTGTGCTATTTGCCAACATTCCAAACCAGACCTCGCCGCTTCTCCAGGCCTTCTTCAACCTCTCCCTATCCCACAAGCCGTATGGGAAGATATCTCCCTTGACTTCATTGAAGGCCTTCCCCCCTCTGCCAACGAGCATACCATCTTGGTTGTCATTGATCGACTTAGTAAGTTTGCCCATTTCATTGCCCTCTCTCACCCTTACTCTACTTTAGACATTGCACAGTTATACCTTGACCATATCTTCAAGCTTCATGGATTTCCAAAGTCCATTACCAGTGATGTATCACCCCATTACCCTAGAGTACGTACCGGAACGCCCGTGGGTCATTCCGACACATAACCTAAGATAACGGAGCGCTAC
>JANZXR010073374.1:0-11455 GCA_027575705.1 Erythroxylum echinodendron | reverse complement strand
CGTACTCTCCTCTGTTCTTCAATATGTCCCCGATCACATTCGCCCACCGAGCTTCCTCTTGCCGGTTTCCTTCCGACTGGGCGTTCTTGTACGATACCTTAGCAGCGCTCAGTTGGGCAGTGTCTTTGGCCATTGATCAATGTCAAGGGTTACAGGAAATCGAAGCAGAGAAAGCAAAATGAAGTAAAGATGAGATCTTTCTTTTTTCCCTGATCTTGAAAATCCTTTTAGTCCAAAATTGTAGCAATTTTTCCCGCCAAGCTGGTTTTGTTTATTCGGCCTTATGCTCATAGTTCTAGGACCCTTACGAGCGGACCTGACCAGTAAACAGCATCTGAAATCAAAATTTGGGTGTAAAGTTCGTATCTTAATCACTTTCCATAGTAAATTCACTCATTTTGCTTGGATCCCGTCGTGTTTCAGTCTCGCCGTCCATTCCCCCTTCGCCGTTGGATCTTTGCGGAGATGCAATCTGACAACGCTTTTCAACTGTTTAGGTTTGTTTCCGCAATCTATGAGATCAATTGGTTAGTTGATGAGTTAATTTGCTTGATTAGGTTGAATAACTAGATGGTTTTGGCTTAACTTTTAGTTTTCTTGTTCCTGAATGTGTGTGTTCTTATTGTAACCTGTAGTAACAACCGATCTTGGAAGAAGAAAGAAATCTCCAGTACAATGGGGTTGCTTAGCATCATTCGTAAAATCAAGAGGAAGGACAAGGATTGCTTGAAGGATTTGACTGTTTGGTTCAGGATATCGCTTCTAGAGTCTATTTATTTTAATCCTTAAAGAATTTCAGTAGAATGACTAATAACATCTTTTATAATTTGAGTATAACAAATTTACACAATTATCAACTCTAGTTAACAAATTTAAATAAAAATAAAAATTGGTATTATAGACAGTAACATAACTCATAAACAACACTGATTATTATTGTAAATCGATACGTGAGCAAAAAGTGCCCTAAAGATAACTTATTACATCCAAAAATTATCTTATCCCTAATTTTGACAGAAAAGAAAAATTATCGACAAAAAGGTAGTAGCAATTGTTAATAGTCTTCTCAATGAAATAGACCCATGCTTTTCTCCAATATGAGTTTATGTACAAAATTGCAAACATTGTGACTAATATAATAGTGAAAGTCACAGAAAAACTTATGTAAAAGACATTAATGTCGACAAGCCCGTCATCAACTTCATCATCATTTGAAGATGGTGGTGTGAGTGTTTTTGAATTGCAATTCTTCGATAGTGGTAACCCGCAAAGGAAAGGATTCCCTTCGTAACTACTCTCATCAAATGTGGCAAATTGAGCAACCCTATTGGGTGTCTCACCAGAAAGGTTATTGTAAGACACATTGAAAACTTCTAAGAAGTTTAGCTCTGTAAGCTGATGAGGAATTGTTCCACTCAAGTTGTTGCAAGAAAAATCCAAAGTCTCAATTTTGGACATGTTTGAGAACAAGAAAGGAATAGGTCCGAATAAATTATTATGTGATTGGTTCAAAAGGTTGATACCTTGAATACTTCCAAATTCATAAGGAATTCGACATTTCAAATTGTTGTTGGAGAGATCCAATCCAATAAAATCCATGCCAAAGTTTTGCTTCATTTTGTAACCAAAAATGTTTCCCTTCACTACAAATTCAAACTCTCCAATAAGATCTAGTCCACCACCAAAAGTCTCGTTTTTATACTTATACGTATAATTGGTAGAGAGTGTGGAGAGCTTATTATGTGAAAGATCAACTATCCTTAACTCATTGGTCATCTTCCATAAATTAATTGGGATCTCTCCAATAAAATTATTATGACCTAAGAGAAGATACGTTAACATATAAAACTTTTCAATCCACTTTGGAATGATACCAATTAAACGATTATGGCTGAGATCCAGAACTTCCAAATTATTAAAATGGGAAATTAAATTGGGAAAAGGTCCTTCCAATATATTTTCTGACAAATAAATTTGTTGCAACTGTGAAGTTCCCCATATTGCAGGTATGCTTCCAAAAAGCATGTTTTTTGAAAGATCTAGCACATGAAGAGCATCCATTATTCCAATCCACTTCGGAACTTTGTCAAATAGTTTGTTATCACGCACGACAAAACCCACTAAGAAAGAACAATTAGACAAACTTTTTGGAATGCTTCCAGTAAACTCATTTTCCGATAGATATAACCACTTTAACCTTGGAAAATATGCACATACCTCAATTGGAATGCGACCGTAAAGATGATTTCTGGAGATATCCAAATAGCTTAAAGTTGCATTAGGATTACGTGTTGGAAAACTCAAAGATCCTGAAAGAGAACAATTAGAAAGTACAAGGTTTTCCAATTTTGTATTGTTTTCTGGTAACCAACTTGGAAAGCTCAATCCTATCATTGGAATGCCAGAAATGTCGAGATCGTGCAAATCATGTTGATGGTACAAAAATTCAGGAAATGATCCTCCTCCATAAGTGGAACTTAACAAAAGACTCTCCAATTGAAACTTGGGTGTCAAATTACGATTGACCACCTTTGTTTCTGTATAAACTTTATTTCCACGAGCATCAAAGTTCTTGAGTTTGGAGTGGTTGAAGAATGGAGAAAGTGAACTTGGAATTTCAAGCTGATTGTAATACAATGTTAATGTTGTGAGAGATGTAAGCAATTTTAACGGGGATTGTGAAGTTCTTCCAGTAAAGTGATTATCGAAGAGATCTAATTCTTGAAGAAGTGTTAAATTCACCAAACAATGGGGCAAATTACCACTCAGATTATTGTCAGAAAGATGGAGCACCCGAAGCTTTGTGAAGCGACATAAGCCTAAATGTATGTTAAAGAGAAAGAGATTAGAGAGATAGACAACCACCAGAGACTTCGAATTTTATTATTAAGGAAATTAACTAACCTTGAATGCTACCAGTGAGCTTAGAAAGTGACAACGATAAAGTCTCAAGCGAAGTCATATTTGCAATGTAGTGTAGTAAGGTATTGATATTAGGCAAGCCTGTAACTATAGAGAAAACTATTATTAGATTTAATAAATATTATTGTTTCAGATTAGTGAAAAAGGAAATAATAAAATTTACAACTTACTCTGTGAAACATCCATCATGCCCATGCTTAAAGTCTGAAGAGAACGAAGAGCACCAAGACTTTGTAAAAGGTTCACATCCAAAGAAGACTCATCCAGGTATAATTCTTTCACATTATTCATCTCTATTTTGAAGAAAAGAAAAAAATGATATAAAATTTAACATAAGTGCAAAGACAATTCTAATTTTAATTCAAATAAAAATATATGTTTAACTTACCTTGTGAAAATGATGCTTCTGTAAAATTATTGTATGCTAAATGAAGGGACTGAAGGTTTGGGAATGCTTTTAATGATTCCAGTTGAAAGTTGCTTCCCATATTAAAACCTTCTAGCCAAAGGATGCTTATATTGCTTTGACCTTTAATATCTACAAGAAGTGAAAAAAATAATTAGACAAATATAGATTTTATTACCTAGTTTATTTTTCATGAGTTGCTTGAATTTTAACTAACACATTTATTTAATAAAAAAGAACATACATACTTTAAGTAAGTAAATAAATTATATGAAGTATATAATTACGGTATTAAATAAGATTTGGGTATACCTTTTGGTACAATAAACTTGTCAATGTTGTTGCTGCTAATGTCTAACTCCTCCATATTGAATAAGGCAGCCAAGTCTTGTGACCAACCCAAAAACAAAAAAGCAAACTTGCTTAGATGTTATTAATACAATTAAAAACAAATATCATTTGTTTTAATGATTAAAACAAAATATCAACCAACCTTCCATGTTGATTGATCCTTTTAATTGAGTGAAAGAAATGTCTAAAATTTTAAGAGAGTGAAGTCCACGCAACAATGGTAATACATTGTTGTTCAAATCATTGTATCCCAAACGAAGGATCTCTAAGTTCCTCAGCTTTTGTAATTCTTCGATACCTATAAAATTCACTCACATACTTCAACTCACTAAAAGAAATGATAAATATAATTAACATAGTTATGATATATAATTCTATATATATTAACCTACCAAATTTTTGATTTTATTTTATTATTAGTCAGTTAACATTATGAATATATATGATTAAATATAACCTTTTCATAATAATTAAAATTAAGATATATGAACCCATATTTACCGCTTATTTCTTTCAATCCAATCGCACTCATGTCTAAAGACTTCAATGATGAAAAACCCGCCACAGAAGGTAGGATGACATTCTCCAATTTATTATAACTCAAATCAAGATAATCTAAATTGATCGCATTCGTTAATCTTTCAAAACCTGCATATCAAGAATATCACAAGTTTGAGACATAATTTGCATTTATGAATGATTTGATTAGAAAATAAAAGCTTTTAGAACCTTCATTCTTTGCGCAGCAAACAATAGAATTGTCTCGTAAACTAAGGCGTCGGAGTTCTTGAAATGGAAGAAACATTGAGGCGTTGAAGTACCAATTATCTACAGATTCTCCCAATCTAAAATCGCCAAGAATGAGCTCGTAGACTCGGCCTGTTGTGGCGTTACACCCAACACCATCCCACTTACAACAGTCAACCTCTTTTCCCCATGCACGCATTCCATTGAAATCGCTACAATGTGGGCAATTAAAAGAAGCTTTGAGCTGCAAGAGAGCAACTCTCTCTTCCACTAAACACGCACTAGAGCCCCAGCCTTGCAGTAGTAATAACAACGATTTCAGCATCATCGTTACCACTATTACTAAACGCAGTTGATAGTTTATCATCCTTGCCGTTTCTACAGATCTATTCAAGGAACGAATTCTAGTGTAGTTTGGTATTGAATAAATCATGATGACCAGCGATAATCCTTTTATAGTAGACCCTCATCCAATGGGTGCCTCAACGCGCTAAGGATTCGCGTCGCCGTGTTCATGACTTCGGTAGTAAGTAGTTAGGTAACGATCCATAAAGGAATTTTCCGCTTGTATTGACAAGAAGCGTAAGACTAGACTGGGAAAAAAAATTGTTCTTTATATCATTTTTTCTTATATATATATATATGTATGTATGTATATATGATATTGAAGGACCCACTTTTTTTTGACAATTCAAGTTGGAATATGAATTTTTGGTCAAAAGAGTTGAACAAACTAGTTGGAGGGTCCTTTTTTCAGGTCTTCTTTTTAATCATTAGTTCATATATATATTTTAGTCAAACCACATCTAATCACTTTAGAAATAACTCGGAAGCAAATTTTTCCTCAATGAAATGGACTAATGATTAAAAAGAAGACCTGAAAAAATTGACCTCCCAATTAGTTTGTTCAACTTTTTTGACCAAAAATTCATATTCCAACTTGAATTGTCAAAAAAAGTGGCCCCTTCAATATCCTTCTATAGGTTGATATGCAACTAAGTCTTTGTATTACTCAGTGAAAAGTAAAATTTAAATTAAAATAATTAAATGAAACTAATTAATTAATGTAAATGAACTCATAAAAATATTTTTATTCTTTTTCAGAATATAAGATTAATACCTTTTATTTATGAGTTAAAGGCTTATAACTTTTTATATTAAAGTTATTTTTTAAAAATTAAATTTTATTGACAATTTTAAATTTTAAAATTAATTAAAAATAATCAAGACCATATGACAATATATTAAAATGAATTATGAAATAATCCAGACATGGATTGATGACTAACATATAACAAAAAGATTTTTTCGTGTTAATCACTTTGCAAATGTCCACAAAGATAAGCTTAGATGGACTAACATGAAACAAGAAGACTTGGAAAAAACAATTTTTGTACCCTCCAATTGTTCTATGTAAATTTTATGGATCGATGAACAAAGGCAAACCTGAATCCATTGATGTATAAGTACTGTTCTTGATCAAATTGATTCCCTCTCTGCCTTTCTTTTTTTGTTATTTGTTTCTTCGATGTTTAAGAAACAATGCCTTTCCAAGCCTTTCAGAATCGTTGCGTGTAACAGAAACAAAAGATGCACCTTATATATGTTTCTATTGAAAATAGGTTGGTTAAAGGAGAGAGGGAAAGAGTCTTGAACCCATTTGAGCCCAACTCTGTAAGGCCCAATAACTATTATCTTGGGCTCTTTCCATTAGACTCAAATCCATAAGTTACATGGGTAGCTAATTAATTATTAAAATTAATCTAATAATCTCCCACTTGCCCATGTTACGACTTGGTGATTCAATAATAAAACTTTCAGTGCACATAATAGATTGAATTGATCAAGTCATCCCTAATTGAATTAAGATGATGGGATCATGGCGGTCACAAGTTATACAACATGATTCCTTCCATGTATTACAAAATCAACTCAACTCATAAAACTTTAAGTAGGTATTTCTGTAATTTGTTATCTCACATAAATAATTATTGTATACAACATAATATGGATAACAAGTAAATGAGCAAAAACAAATGTGATTGTAATTGAATTCTCAAGTATCATAACAATTCGAGCAAGACAATTATATGTATATATACATGTCAGAATTATATGCTAACAACGACTTATCTATAATGCCCATCCGTTCAACATGGTTAATAAATATTTTGGGTGCTAACCCTTTAGTTAACGGATCTGCTATCATTAGAACTGTACCAATGTGCTCAATTGACACTTTATATTTTTGCACTTCTTCTTTCAAAGACAAGTACTTCAAATCCATGTGTTGTGTACCCTTGGAATACTTGTCATTCTTAGAGAAGAAAACGGTTGCGAAATTATCACAATAGATTCTTAACGGTCTAGCAATACTGTCAATAATACCAAAATTAAAAATAAAATTTCGCAACCACAATCCATGAACCGTGCCTTAAAGCACGCCACAAATTCAGCCTCCATAATGGAAGTAGAAATGACGGACTGCTTTCCACTTTTTCATAAAATTGCTCCTCCAGCTAATAGGAGTATATAACTGAATGTAAATTTTCGTGAGTCTACATAACCGACATAGTCTGAATCCGAGTAACCTATCACTTTGAGATGGCTTAATTTTCTATATGTGCGAATATAGTTCTTGGTGCCTTGGAAATATCTAAGAACTTTATTTGCAATTTTCCAGTGGTCCATTCCAGGATTGCTTTGATATTAGCCTAGCATTCCAACAGCAAAATTGATACTGACTTAGTGCATGTATGAGCTCCCAACTACTGACGCATAAGGAATAGAATCCATTTCCTTACGTTTCAAATCGTTTTACAGACATTGCATTTGACTAAATTTGTCTCCTTTCTAAATTGGAACTATCCCTGCCGAGCACTTTTTCATTTTAAATCTTTCTAATATTTTCTCGATATAACTTTTCTGAGACAACCCTAACAATCCTTGTGATCTATCACGAAATAGTTCTATTCCGATCACATAGGATGCCTCACCCATATCTTTCGTTTCAAAATTATTAGAAACAAAATTCTTGACATCATGTAACAAAACCATATTATTCGCAACAAGAAGGATATCGTCAACATATAGGACTAATATAATGAACTTGCTCCCACTGACCTTCATATAGATACACCGATCAACAGTGTCCTCTATAAAATTGTAAGACGTAATGTTATCATTAAACTTAAGATACCATTGTCGAGAAGCCTGTTTCAGTCTATATATTGGCTTCTTTAATTTACATACTAACTTGTTCTTTCCTGTGGTTTTAAAACCTTCTGGTTGATCCATATACACTTTTTCTTCTAAGTCACCATTTAGAAAGGAGATCTTTACGTCCATTTCGTGAAGCTCTAAATTATAATGAGCTACTAGAGCCATAATAATTCTTAAAGAGTCCTTCTTTGAAACTGGAGAGAATGTCTCTTTATAGTCAACACCATCCTTTTGAGCATAATCTATGACAACAAGTCTGGTTTTATACCTTTCAATGTTGCTTTGTGAGTCACGTTTGGTCTTAAAGACCCATTTACGACCTACTTGCTTTGCACCTTCCTGCAACTTAACTAATTCCTAGACTTGGTTGTCATCCATTGATTTCAACTCTTCTTTCATAGCATTGAACCATTTTTCAGAATTGTTATATTCCACGGCTTATTTGAACGAGACTGGATCCCTATCAATGCTCAAGTCACATTTGTGTTCAAGTGAGTAAAATTCATAATCACTTGAAATAACTAGTCTTTTTTCTCTTACAGACCTTTGTAATGCTACTTTTTGTGGCATTACTTGATTATTTGTAACTTGAACATCAGCTGGTTTGTTATTAATATGTTCAATTTGTAGAATTGGAACATTAATTTGTTATTTTGGTATGTTGCGTATTCGTGATGCAACATGAGGAATAACAACCGGTGAGATTACGTTTGATGTATTAGTTTCTACTCAACTTGGAGTAATTTGTACTCGATTCTCGTGAATATCCACTTTTCACGGTTCTCTACTTCAATTGATTTGACCATTTTCAATGAACCGAACATTACCAGACTCAACTATTCTCGTACTATGGTTAGGACAGTAAAATCTGTACTCCTTTGATTTTTCAGGATATCCGATGAAAAAACCATTAACAGTTCTTACATCAAGCTTCTTTTTATGTGGATTATATAGCTTTATTTCTGCTAGACAACCCCAAATGTGAAAGAGTCGTAAACTAGGTTTCCTTCTTGTCCATAGTTCATAGGGTGTCTTAGGAACTACTTTACTAGGAATCCTATTAAGCAGATACACAGTGGTCTTTAATGTATGCATCCACAATGATAATGGTACAGTACTATAACTTAACGTACTCCTAACCATATCTATAAAAGTACGATTATTTCTTTTGGCTACACCATTTTGTTGCAGTGTATCAGGCATTGTGTATTGAGCACATATGCCTCGAATTGCAAGAAACTTTGCAAATGAACTTGGACATTGTCCACTTTCATTGAATTTTTCATAATATTCGCCACCTCTATCAGACATCACTATCTTTACTTTTCTATCTAATTGCCTTTCTACCTCATTAACGAACATCTCTAGGATGTTTACAGACTGATATTTTTCATGCAGTAGATAAATATAACCATATCGTGAGAAATCATCGATAAAGGTAATGAAATTTTTTCGCCTCCTCAAGAAGGAACATCGAAAGGACCACAGATGTCAGTGTGTATTAATTCCACTAATTCATTACGTCTTATGGTTGAATGCTTTGATATATGTTTGGTTTGATTACCTTTAATACAATCCACACATATATCCCAGTCAACAAAATCCAATGGAGGTAAGATTTCATTTTTCACTAACCTATGTACCCTTTCTTTGGATATACGACCTAATCTTTTATGCCACAAAAAAGCAGAATATTCATTTTATGCATTACGTTTACTTCATATAATATGGTCAACATGAAACAGAGATGTAGCAAAATCAACATCAAGATTGAAACGATATAAAGAATCAATTAAAGTACCAGAACTACAATAGTACTTGTGTTTATATGTCGAAAGAACACCGTTTCCAATCTTAAATTGAAATCCTACAATATCCAACTTTGCAAAAGAAACTAAATTTCTAATACATTTAGGAACATAAAGACACTTTTCTAGATCCAGGTAACACTCAATGTCTAAGATCAATCTATACGTCCCAATGCCCTCTATCCGTGCCTTCATTCTGTTCCCAATATATAAGAACTTTTCAATTCCGTTTATGGATTGGATTGAAAGGAATCCCTGTTGAACATGTGACACATGAGTAGTTACACCAGAATCTAACCACCAGGTATTATTAAGCACTTCAATAATATTTGATTCAAAACATACAAAGACATAGTATGTACCTTCTTTTAGAACCAAGTCTTTCGTTTAGGGCAATCCTTTTTGAAGTGACCAGGCTTCTTGTAGAAGTGGCACCTCTTGTCTTTATGGATTCCACCCTTATTAACTTTACTAAGAGCTTTGTTTTTATCTTTGCCTTTCTTCCCTAGTTTGTGCTTGCTATAACTAACTCTTGGATGAAATATGAAAAGAACGGAGTGCTCCTTCATTTTCTTCAATCTCCCTTCCTCCTGAACTAACATGGCCTTAATTTCTTGAAGGATCCATTTTCCTTTAATGGTGTTATAATTCACCTGGAACTGGAAAAACTCTAGAGGAAGTGAGTTGATAATGAACTGTACTAAAAAGGACTCACTCACATCCATTCCCATAGATTTCAGCTTTACAGCTAGGTTTGACATATGAGTTACATGGCCATGAATGAGTTGTGACAAGTCAAACTTCTTGGTCGTTAGCTCACTGATTAAAGTCCCTACTATGGACTTATCAGCTATATCAGATTTAGAGTATTCCTTAAGTTTTAACATAACTCCTTTGCATTATCTGTCTTACGCATTGATGGCTTCACCTTTTTTGCGATTGTCATTCGCATCAAATTTAAACTCAACCTGTTAGACCGTTCTTAAACCTCATAATAAGACTTGTAGGCTTTCGAACTGGTCTCAGTTATGGCTGTGGGCCTTGTGTTTGACACTATGGCCAAGTCCAAATCCATTACACCTAGTTGGAGCTAGATTAAGCCATTTTCTAAAGCGAACAAATTAGAAGATGTTGTAAATACAATATATAGCTCACGCATTAATGCTTTAAGTAGTCCTAAATGGATTCAAACTAATAATAAGCTTTGATTATGCATTTGGATATACAAACATATTAACCAAATATGTTTATAAATTTCCTTTAATATTATTAATTATAAGCAATGGTCCACCTTTAGGTGACCTCCTAGCGTTATAATTAATAATCTCAATTGTTTAGTTCAACTTTTATGTCATTTTAATAGCATCATATCAACATGAACAATTGAAACATTCACAGTTAAATGTTTAAAATTTTCAAGCTAGGCCACTTTGTGACTAACAAGCTTTCCATGCAATAAACATTTAATTAGACAATTACTGTACATGACAAATTTTAATTTAATTAGTTTGGTCACTTTGGTCACTATCAAACTATTTTAAATTACCATTATGTCATGTAGCACATTCAATCATATAATAGGAAAAAAGAAAACCGATTTTAAACATGTAAATAATCAGCCTTTTCAGTTCTTGATTTTAAACATGTAAATAATCAGCCTTTTCAGTGCAAGAACCAAGCCTTTCGGTTATTTCTCAACAACCATAAACACAGTGCAAAAGTAACGCCCAAAAAACAAGTTTGGAAATGTATGGGAATAAGAACAAAATCAGTAAGTTGCCCTTCGTTCCAATACAGTACAAAAAGCAACATTCCATACATGAAAATAAACCACGCAACACGGGCAATACAAACAATGTAGGCTCTGATACTAATTGTAAACTTTTATGGACCGATGAACAAAGGCAAACCTGAATCTATTAATGTATACGTACTGTTCTTAATGAAATTGATTCCCTCTCTGCCTTTCCTTTTCTGTTATTTGTTTTTCCGATGGTTA
>JANZXR010073313.1:0-11458 GCA_027575705.1 Erythroxylum echinodendron | reverse complement strand
TAGGCTGATTTTATTTTAGGGATTACTTTTGGAACTATTATGTTGAACTCCTATTTTATTGAATTGAATGCAATTGTTTTTGTTGATTGTTGTTTTTAGTTGTCATCTTGCAACAAATCGAGAGAGTGAGTGAGATGAAATTTCGGTAAGATTGCACCATAAGAGTTGGCAACCTATAAATTGGCAATCATCACGTTAATTGAATAGTTAGAAGAGAAATCTCGACTAGTCAATTGATCACCCTTAGGATAATTTGATAACTAATTAAATTGGTAGAGCCATTGGGTAGGTTAAGAGATCATCCAATTGATACCCGTTAATTCGATTAGGGATAAATATTTACGCCTTGAGAGAGGGTAATTAGTACATTCAGAAATCTATAGTGAGACATAATTCAATCGATAAAATAGGTGGGAAACAAAATAGGAAAAAAAATTAATCTCTAGTATTTAGATTCTTGAATTCAGATTTTCTGCAATTTCGGTATTGTCCGTTGTTTATATTAGTCTTTTAGTTTTAATTTAATTTTTCAGATTATTTTCATTTAATAATTTAGTTTCTTAAACAAAGATATGTCTAAATTAAGCGGTCTCTAGGCATCAATCCCTGTGAGATCGATATTCGCTCTTTTTACTATAGGTCACGACCTGAGAGTAAAACAAATAGATAGGTTTTACCATCAATAAGTTTTTGGCATTGTTGCCCGAGATTAATTGTTGAGCATCGTGTTTAATTTAGATTACTTTGATTTAAGAGTTTTTGATACTTTTCCTTGTGTATTTACAAGTGCATGAACACAAGGAGTACGCGAATATTAACAGAAATTAGTAAAGAAGAAGTTTGAGGCATAAAGTAGAGACACATCAAGACATCTTAGAATGAGGAATGAGAAATCTAAAGAGCTAGATGCCGAGAAGAAATAGAAAGAACAATGATGGAAGATAATTATTATATGAAGCAGGGAATTTTTGCAAATTACAATGAAGCACAGTATAGTTGGGGAAGTACCGATTCTTATTGAAACACGTACATTGAGGGGTGGCAGAACCACCCAGATTTTTATTGGTCCAATAATGTAAGTACTCACGTAGGACATCAAGACCTATTTGAATTTCAACAAGATCAAATTAGAGCGATGGAGAGTAAGTTGGATAAGTTTATGGAGATGTTTGGTTCCAATCTGGCAGCTCAAGAAGGGAACCAAAAGAGGATGTTTTCCAGCTAGGAGGAAAGTCAGAAGATACTGGAAAAGAAATTCGAACAAATTCTTAAAAATCATGCCGCTTCTATTCACAACCTAGAGATTCAAGTAAGACAACTTTCCCGTGAATTTTGTAAGAGAAGTGTGGAAGAATCTCTGAGAAATATGAAATTACATCAACTAGAGCAATATGAGGCTATCATATTTAAGAATGAGTAAGAGCTAGAAGAACCAGTGGAACACCATGCTAAACCCTACTTTGTTTAAAAACAAGAGACAAAAAAAGAGATTGAAGAAAAGAATACCAACCCTCCCTATTATTCACCAATTCTTAATATACCAAAGATGAACATCGAAAAAGCTTGGGTAAATGTTCATGAAAAGAATTATATCTTTTGGATTGATGATGATCAGGAGACATTTAACATGAATTATGTATTTAATAATCCAAAGGATCGTAGCTCATTCATGACAATTGATGTGTTCAAATCTTCTAAAGAATAAACGGATGAAGAATAGATGACAACAGACATTAAGTTTGAAGAAGTTATGAAAGTCTTCGTTCTTGAAGAGGAAGAAGTACAGGAGACGAAGGTGATTAAGGAAGAAAGAGAGCAACTCACCTTTGTATAGAACAAACTATTTGATATGATGGAAGATTTAGGGGGTTTTTTTATTCCCTATTTTATTGACAGTTTGTTAATGAAAAGGACATTGATGAAATTAATTGGTTTGCTCAACTTTATCAATATTGTCCTTCTGTTCATTTTGCAATTTGTAGCTTACTTATAGGCTACAAAGTCTATGTTGAACAAAAAAGGAGGAAGTAAGCTGCTTATAACTGATCCTGGATGAGTTTCCAATGAAAGAAGAGTGTCAAGCTATCGATGTTAAAAGAAGTGCTGCATGGGAGGCAACCTATGGAATTCTATTTCCTTTTGATTATTTTGTTTACCTATTTGTTTGTTTTCTTTCTTTAGTTTTGATCATTTTTAATTGAATTTAATTGATGTTCATGTTGATTTTGTTTGAATTTCAACTTGTTTTCCTTTCAAATTTCTTGTTGATGGTATTATCTTGAGGTGTATGTAGGAATTGGGATCATAGAGAATTCATTTAAGCTTGGAAGAAGGTTTGAAATTATGAGGATCACCAATTCCCACGTTCGTAGGAATTGAAGTGAATCCCACAAGCATGGGAAATCTCTGTAGAAAGTTTCTAGAGAGAAAACCCATGTATGTAAGAATTGTGGTGATTCCCACGAACGTGGCCTATGAGCGTGGGATTCCTCTCCAAGAATAAGCAAAAATCCTTAAATCATTTATCTCAAAGCAAATTCAACATTGATCAATCATGTCACATTTCGTTTTCAATATTTTCAACTCATCAAGCCATTCACGAAATTAACATAATGAGCACATCAAAACAATCACAATTTATAATTCACTAAACACATCAAAAATGGTTCGGGTGGGTCCAAAACAGAACGTACTACACATTCCCGCGAAGCGGTCATGTGTAGCCGTGAACTTATGGGAGTCCGTGAGGATCTCCATGCCACTAGCGGGCAGGAGGGATAAGCCTATAGATAGACAAGTGCACTTGACTCTTAAGGGACCACCACAAAACCCAATAAGTATGCATTTCACAATTCTCACATATATCGCCCAAAATGGCACTTTTCCGAAAGAAAAGTTCATAGCATATATTCTTTCAAAGATCACTTTCACATTCTTTCTCATATGTCATACCAAAATGCAAATATTTACACAATTCATTTACACACAAAAGACACATAGTAAGGATTTCAAACCATTTTAAAAGTAATAAATGCAAAATTTCAAAGTCGCCGGAAAGCATTAAATTGCATTTATAGAAAGAAACTTAATGACCTTATTTAGTCAATTATTAAAATGTCACCCACCTTAAATCCGTTTTGCTTTAGGCTTCTTCAAGTGGCCTTTCCTCTAGCTCCCCTTGCCTTACTTGTTCTTCTTCAAAAATACAAAAATCCCCAAATTACTAGAGATTCAAAATTGGAAAACCTAAGGAAAGAAAATCACGAAATAAATTCTAGAATGACCATACCCATGCTTTTCCCTAAGCTATTTGAACCAAAATCCATCAAAAATTCGAAATTATTTAGACAAAACTCACCTTAAAATTCCACCCATGAAAATTTGCTTCTTGTCTCTAATGGAAGATTAAACCTTCATCTTTCTTTTTCCTTCTTATTAAACTCTCAAAAACACTTTTCTAAAGTAAGGAAAGATGAAACCCTTACTTTTTCTTCTTCTCTTCTTCTCCTCACTCTCACCCGAAACTCACTCCCTTTTTTCTTTTCTTTGTAATATTCGTTGTCTTCTTTCTACAAGACAAAACTAAGCTTTTCTTTCTTTCTTTTACAAAAACTAAAATGACCTAAATACCCTTTCGAACAACTCAAATGATCTTCCCAAATTGTCCTTAGATAATCTTGCTCTTTTAATTTAACTAACACCATAAAATTCTCTAACTCAATCTTAATTTCTACTTTTAATTCCATCAATCTAAGAAATAAATTCCTCCACCCATAAATATTCTAATTAAATCCTAACCAAAACAAATTAATCAAACTCAACCTCAAAATAAACTGAACACATGCTTATTTAGTAAGATAAGGAATCAAGGGCCAACAGAATTAGCTAAAACTGTCCACATAAAAGTTGTAGGTCTTGATCTTATCTTTCCAATGATATATAGTTTGTAATTTTTGGACTTTTGGATTGAAAGTTATGGTGATTGGAAGTAAGGGTATCTAAAAAGGGGCAGTCGCAATCGTAACACAGGACGATCGCGACGGTACCAAAATTTCGGGTAGTCGTGATCGCAACCTTCCCAAAATTTTCAGGGAATCGCGATCGCAACACAGTGCGATTGCGACAATCCCTATTTTGTTTCAGAGTCGCGATCGTAAAATGGAATGATCGCGACTCCCCTCGTTTTTCCTGCCACTGTTTATTAAAAGTCGCGATCGTATCTCCCGTGAGAAACGAAAGTCACACCCGTGACTATGTCGTTTTTTAATTAAGATTTTCATTTCCTAAATTCAAATTGATATAAATTCTTCTTACGCCCAAATTGAATATTCTTTGTTCATTTTTGGGTATGGAAACTTTTTATAAATTTTGGGGTAATATTTTTACCTTTCCTATGAATTTTCTTTATTTAAAAATTATTATTATATATTTCTTTTAATTTTATATTCTTTAATAAATTGTGTATTAATTATTTTTATTAAATTATTTGTTTTTGAACAATTTAATTTTATGTCTATATTTGTTCTACGATCCCACCACGAATTTTCCTTGCCTAGTCTCTAATTAAATTTAAATGCTATAATGTATTTTATTTTATTGCAATGTTTCCAAAATACATAATTATAATAAATTCAAATAACCTCTCAATGTGACACATAGTCACCATAAAATCCGTACGGGGACTGGGGCCAACAGAACCAGACTTACTCTTAAACCAAAGCAAAAACTTCTTCAAACTAGGATAAAGAATGAATTTTAACTCCATTGTTTTCCTATTATATCATAAATAACATGTTCACCCTCCTTAATAGTTACTTGTTCACACTCTATAGATGCACAACCACTTTGTTCACCCTCTCTAATAACGTAATCGACTTGTTAACCATCTCTAATGGAGTAATTAACATGTTCACCTTCTCTTAAGCCATCTTTATTATATCTTATCAAGGGATATTCAATGTTGTTCATAAATACCTTTTTAATATCATAATCCTTCTTTACAATTAATTTCATATTTTTGATGAAGCATGCCTCACATTTAAATTCTTTTATTACATTCTCAAAAAAGTGATAAGGAAAATTTTAATTAAACTCTAGAACCTCCTAATAGCTTAAACTTATTACTATGTACATGAACTATAACATAGTCAAATGATTTGGCTCTAACCTAAAATTGTATATTTCTCCTTCTTTGTAGCACTTAATAAAGACAAATTTTAAGGTCTCACTATGATAAAATTAATACTCAAATCTAAAGTCTGTTAAATAAAAAAGATTAAAAGATATAAATTAGTAGATAGTGTTTAATTAGAACTTAAACTAATCTTTAAAAAGAAGATTTCAAACTTAAATCTAATTATAACTAGTGAAGTGTTTAATTAAAGCCAACGTAACATCTAATTGGTTAGGTAAGTTTTATATAGTTGTAGAACACAAGGCTTTAACCAAAAATTAAAAAATTATAAAAATTGTATAGTTAATGATGGAAACAAAATCATCATAATACTATGCAACTCAATCATCATTGATTATATAAATACATAGAATCTAATAATATATTACTAGTAAGTGTTTTTCTAACATAATATATCGATCATAAATAATTGTGATTTATGAAAAAAGTTAATTTTAGTGGCATATGAAGTACGGACTAAAAATAGATCTAGGCAATATCTATACCCTTAAATATAATTAGAACACCTAAGCACAATGAAAAGAAAATCTTTGGTAAAGATATAAATAAATTCCATAAAAGCTTAAAGATGATGTTATATACTATCAATTAATCCCTTGATTCCTTAACCATTGTTTGAATTAATTATCCTCTTTGAGAGCTTAGCCTCAGTCCCCAACTATGCCTTAACTTATCTTAAGAAAACTTAGAGCTAAGTCATCAGGGATAACTCTCCATCCTTTAAGCTTAAATATTACACCCCCTCCCCACATTAAGGATGATAGAGTAGTGGTTATTCCAAACATCAATATCGTTAAATAAGATTGACCAAATGAGAAGCCACTCTTTTGGGCTATTTTTTACAAAGGAGACCCTCCTTCAATGTAGTTAACCCTTAGGTGTATTTCCACTGTATTTCCACTGGAAAGATTTTGGACTCATAAAATTATTACTAATGAAGATATCTTCCTTTTCAAGTTTAGCTCCTTACTACTAGCTAAAAATCTTATAGAATTAGGTCCTCGACATATCAAATTTAGGTCAATATTTCTTCAAACTTGGAAACTAGGAATCTAAATCAAAGAAATCAAGCATAAACATATCCCCATTTGAATAAACATAAACCACTTATTGCTCGAATATTGGACTACAAGAGGGTTTAGCCACTTGGGTAGGTATATAGGTAAACTATTATGCTTAGGAAAAACTAGTTAATTTTATTCAGATGTGTGTCTTTGTTAAAGCTAATTAGACCTTGCCATATAAAATCCCACTTATTATGTTAATTGAGAATAACATTCTAATAAAGGATGAAGTGCTAATAACCTACACTTAGAAGCTAAAGTGTCAATGCAGGCACTACTAGTGCAACTCATTTAAAGGAGGAGAATATTGGTGTAAGTTTCCAAAGTGTTAACAGGAAGGGATCTAAAAGGAAGAATAAAAGATTCTTCCCCTTCTAAATGAATATCATATCTTAGAATTTGAAGGGGCTAAATTACCCCAATAAATAGCTAATGTTAGCAAAACTTTTAAATGATTTAGATCCTTTTTATTGTATTTTTTATTGTATTTGGAGGCTAGAGTTAAGGAGCACAATGTGTATAACCAACGCTTTTCAAGGAGTAGCTAGATTATTCTCACTAACTATAAGAATCATTACAAATGGGAGGGTTATTGTGGCCCTTAATCCTAATAAAATTAAAGTCCTTCGTTCTTTAATCTTGGATCAATTGATTTATCTATAAATTCTACTGAAACATGTAAGATTGAGAATCTCTATTACATTTGTATATGTATTTAACTTGGCATATCTCTGTATTCTTCTCTAGAAAAAACTGAAATAAATAGGAGCCATAATAAGGGATCCCTAGATGCTGCTAAGAGACTTCAATAATTCAATATATATATATGAATTTGAAGGTAAAGCTAGCTAGAGGAATTGTATGGAGGACTTCATAAAATGTGTAAAACATATACAAGTTACTGATCTATGTATAGACGGTAATTATTTTACATGAAACAATAAGAAAATAGGTGAATGGAATCTTATGAAAAATTTTGATAGGGCTCTTGTAAATGATTAATGGTTGATAACCTTCCTTTAAAACAAGGCTAGCTTTAAGAATACCCTCTTCTTAGATCACACACCAATCTTGGTCTAACATTTACAGTCTTCTCAAAGGAGGAGTTATCCATTCTATTTTAATAATTTCCTAGCATAAATAGATGGATTTAAAGAAGCTATAATCAAAGGATTAAGTCTTCAAGTTAGAGGCCACAACTCCTTCATATCAATGAGAAAGTTGGAGCAAGTCAAAATATAATTGGAATCCCTAAATCGGAAAAGGTATTCCAAAACCTTTAAAAGTGTTTAAAAAGAGAAGGAGAAGCTTCAAGCAATTTAGTCCTCTTTAAACAAATTTCTAAATTACATAAAATTGAAAGATCTTGAAAAATAGGCTTTGTGTTATTACATGAAAGTTCTAAGCATAAAACAATTCCTAATCAGTTGAAGAGCCACGATGCTTTGGTTACAAGGGTAATAAAAATATGAGGTATTTCCACAAAGCTCTACTTTTTAGAAAAAATGTGAACAAAATTGTTACCTTACAAAACCAAGGAGGAAACTGGTTACACTCTAAAGAGGGAATTCACCAGGAAGTTCACTCATACTTCTCTAGCACTTTAGGTTCAAGCTTTGATTCTTTTTCAATTAATTTCCAATTGAAAGATATCATTGGAAAATTAATCACTCCTCACGATGTTGACTTTCTAATTAAACCCTTTAACAAATATAATATTGAAAGAGCTATGATTTCCCTTCATCCCTCTAAAGCCCTTGGGCCATAAGGATTAAATGCCTACTTTTTTCACAAGAATTAGCTTTTAGAAAACAAAATTGTCACAAATGTAGTGATGTTAGAGTTATTCGATAATAGACAAACGTTAAAAGAAATGAACAGAACTTATATAGCTCTCATTTCTAAGGTTCAAGCTCCTAATGCTATTAAGGAATTCAATTCCATTTCATGATACAAAATCCTATACAAAGCCATCTTGAAAATTACGTACTAATATATTAATTTCAATAATTCACAATCTTATTGATCATTCCAAATATGCCTTCATAAAAAATAGGATAATATGGGATAATATCCTATTCATGGAAAAACTCCTAAAAAATTATAGTAGAAGAATTATAGTAAGAATTATGACATCAAGACTGATTTAACAATACCTTTGACTAGCTAGATTAGAACTTCATTATACACACTCTGTAAGATTTTAACTTCTCAGTCAAGTTTATAAACTGGATTTCTCAATGTATTAAGACATTCCCCTATGCTATTCTAATAAATGGGGAGCTTAACAAAATTTCTAGGTTTCAATTACTAAGGAAGGTATTCCTCTTATCTCTTTAACTTTTCACCTTATGCATGGAATAGAAGTCTTTATTTGCATCATCAAGAAGGCAGTCGAGGCAGATAGAAAATTTATGGCCTTCAAATCACTAAGATTACCTTTATAGATAACATCATTTTGTCCTTTAAAGATTATCCAAACTCAGTTAGTACTTTCATGACTACTCTGAGAACATCTAAGTATCTCTTAAGCTTATCCATTAACCTCCATAAGAGACAACTCATTATTACTATTGTAGCAAGGGATATAGTGATTCTATTAAAAAGTATCATTGAAATGAAATTCATTGAATATTTTCATATATCTAAGTGTCCTAGTTTACAATAAGAGTAACTTATGAAGATATTTTAGAACTCTAATAAGTAGGATCAAAGCAAGAACCTCAAATTGTTGTAATACGAATCAGCCATTTATAGGAAGTGTACAACTAGTTATCTATATCCTTAATATCCTACAAGCCATTTAGACATCCTATATTTGGTTCTTTAGTTCCATGATTCATATGGTCTAGTAGTGTTCCTAGTCCAACCAAAAAAAAAGTAAAGTGGAAAGACCTATGTTTACCCAAACTTGAAAGAGGCTGAGGCATTATTCTTATCAAAATAATGAACTAGTCCCAATTCTGCAAAAGGATATGGAAAATTCTCCAAGATAATCAATACCTTTGGGTTAAATGGTTAATAACTATTACATTAAAGCCAAAAAGTTTTAGAACATTAACCTAAATGCAATAATTCTTGGACAATGTCATATATCCTCAAGTTAATGAGAGAATTAGACCTTATATTATAATGTAGAATGGTGATTTAATCTCAACATCCTTCTGGTATGACAATTGGAAAAATTCTACTCCATTGATCAATAGTTCCTCTCTATCTAGCTTGATTACAGATAATGAAATTATAAATAAGGTCATAAACTCATATCCAACCTATATGGCAACCCACAACCTAAATAAATAATTTATTCTAAGTTAAGAAGAATCTGTTAGATGGAATATGGAGTCATCGGGTTCATTCACCAATTCCTCATACAAAGAATTCCTCAAACTTTGTGCTTCTAAAATAAAATTGTATAGGTTGATATGGTTCCCTTAAGAAAATTTAAGGGCCTCCATTATTATATGGTTAGCCATTAGAGGGAGACTAACCCCTCTAGATAAGGTGAGGAAGCTAAAAAATTTCTTAACATTTGCTTTTTTTATTAGCTGGAAAAGAAGACTATGAGACACTTATTCTTCTAGTGTACTATAACTTACAAGACATTTACTGAAATTATAAATTTATACAATTTATTTGCTCTTTCTAGGAGCTACCTATCTAGTTTAGATTGGACTTACAACATAGAGGAGAAATGAAGAAGATTGGATCATAGTCAAATTTCTTCTAACAACACGGTGTATTATATTTGACTAAACAAAAAGAAAAGCATGTTTTAATACTTAAAACATTCAACGTCAATCACTTTTGAAGTTGTTAATTCAAGCATTAAGGGTGCAAATTCTAGTTCATAAGATCCATCTAGTTTGCAGCCCCACCTTGAGATTAAAATGCAAATAAGAGTCTAACACCTCAAAGGATGCAGCCCAAATCTCACCTTTAAGTAAATACAATAATACTCCACAAGCTAGCTTTGATTAGTTATTTTCTTAAGTACCTTTGATTGTATTTTTTGAGGTCAACTATTGTATTGACCCTTATACAATTTCCTTTCTAAAGATAAATTTTATCTTTTTTAGGAAAAATTCAAAGAATCTTCAAAGGTATAAGTAGATTCCACGATGAATTAGTGATAATGTTACATACTATCAATGTAAAACATAATAATTGCATACTCTAAACACAAATTTTACTATAATTCTCAACAATAGACCATTATTTCTTAACATCACAATTCAAAACAAGTGGTAGAATAGGGACTTGTCATCTAGAACACAACAAGCATTATGAACATGGTTGTATAACAATGTTCAAAGAAATAAATGAATGATCTTTATATTCATTAACACAACAAATAAAAAGTAGTAATCTAAAACTAGAGAAAAGATTATATGCTTCTTATGTCGAATGTCTAAGGAAATAAAGAGCACTGAATATGGCATCGATATAGCCAATCAACATCAATTATGGAGAAACATAAAATGAAATAATTAATTAGAGGGATACAAAAAATTAAATTAGCATGATTAGAAATAACCTATAGCTTCAAGAATACAAGTGAATAAGTGTCTCTTAAATCCCATATACATCTGCAACCATTTAGTATTAAAACATATCAATTTCCTCTTTATTAAATACAATGCAAAAGTTATATTCCTATTAGGCAGCAATGCAATGTTAAAGATACAATATTGTATTAGGAAACTATTGGCTTTTAGAAAATAAATAAAACACTAATGAAAGACAAGAGTTCCTAAAAGTTGAACTTTCCTTTTAAGTTTTAATAAGAATCTTAATCATAGTCCTAAATTTACAAATGTATATGATATGTGCTTAATAGGTTATGAAATTATTTCATAACACTTAGCGATTATTGATGTGAACTAGTATAAATTGCGGTGCCATATTTTCTAACTCTTACCTTTTTAATTGTCTTATCGTTAGAAGAATATATTGTTGGCCCTAAAATGTTTTTTCGAATTAAGTATGATAGTTATGGAATAAGTGCATGAATTATATGGTCACAATAGAAATGTTTTGGAGTTAATTAATTTTTATGTTAGTGGGATTTATCATATTGGCTAATTAGATGAAAGTAGTAAGATGTGTAAGGGTAATTTGGGATGCCACTTAAGGTTAAGAGGTAAGAAGCATTAAAGGAAGGGCAAATGTGACTTTTAACATTCATTAAGGGTAAAAA
>JANZXR010073293.1:0-11459 GCA_027575705.1 Erythroxylum echinodendron | reverse complement strand
GATGATGTATAAACTTTTGATTTTGATCAATGAAAAGAGGAAGAATTTGGTTTTAAAAATTACTGTGGTTTATAATTACTGCTTTATTATTCAAATTGATATGATGGCATGTGGAGTATTGTAGTGATTGCACGTAGTGCTCCCTTATCACAGAATATGTATCGGAATGACCTAGGGGCGTCCCAGTGCGTACCCTACGGTAAGGGGGTGTTACATGGTTCCTAACCAATATACGTTAAGTCATAGGCTAGGCCTATGTGGTTTTATGTGTTGTATGTTCACCTTATAGGATATATATACCATCTTGGTGTGTATCGAGTTCTATTCGCCATATATGTTTTTCCTGCTCACTAAGTACACAACCATGCAGGTGGATTTAGTGAGCTTGAAGCTCTATGAGGATTGTACTATCTTTTGAAGTTTTTGAGACATTACTGCGCGTGGGTAGCCTCTATTTTATAGTTTTGTTGTATAATGGCTCATGAACTGTTTTCTTTGGGTTGGTTATGTGAATATGCTTTATAATATTATAAATTTGACTTTAGACTGTTTTAACATTGTATAAGACCTTACGTATGATCTTGATACTGTTGTTAGGTTTGCTTTGAGTGGACTTTAAAGTCCTGAAGTTGTGATAAAAATTTTTATGTGAATATAGAAGTGTTTAAAATTGTTTACAAGTTTTGGGATTTTTAAAAATACAGTCGTTGTGCTGCCCAAATTTTAAAAAAAATAATTTTATTGTAAAGAGGAGAAGATATTCAGTTAGCCTTAGATAGTCGGATTAAAGGCATTGTTAGTGTCCTTAGCCCGAGTATGTGGTGGTTGTCATGGGTCCGATGTAGTACCTGGTCGTGACAACATATCCCACCTTTGAATGCTTGAGAGGATTGAGAGCGGAGTAAGTATCTATCGCACTTATTGATAGTTCTTTGAATTGATGTGCTTGTTGATTTTGGCTAAATATGCGAAGAATAGTTTGTTCATAGAGTATTATGATTTCCAACTTCTTAAGTTGTGTTTATTGAAATAATCATTCATATCTTTGACTATTATTTGGGATGACAAATTGTTTCCATTATTTGTTTTTATAGTCTACTATTCTTTATTTTGCTTGAGTAAAAGCGGGGGAATTATTGTGTTGAATTTATTTTGATTGTACTTGTTTTCATATGCTGAAATTGGTTACAATTTGAATAAATATGAATTGAGTGAACTCGGCATGGATGTTGTATGAATGTTAACTGGATTTATTTGTAAATATATTGTTAAATTAAACAAGAAGAATTGTGCATGAAAATGGCCATTATACAGTTCATATTTTGACCATGTCATGGTTTAGTGACTTAACCAACCACCTGCACTGTCGTGCAATTTAAGTCACAATTGTGACTTAAGTTGCACAAAAATAAGAAAAATTGTGCACGAAAATGGCCATTATATAATTCATATTTTGACCATGCCACAGTTTTGTGACTCAACCAGCCACCTGCACGGTCGTGCAATTTAAGTCATGGTCATGACTTGCATGCACAGTCGTGACTTATATGAAGAAAACAAATTCTTTCATTTAACCCTCAAAATCCTAGAATACTAATAAACACAGTAACATATAACCTATTCTTTTATTAACATTCTGCACTAAATGAATGAGCTTCTCCCTACTTTCTTGAACAATAAGATTCGCAGTTTGAGTTAATATTGCATCAGAATTTGACTCCTCTAATAAAAAAAAATTCGTTTGGACATAAAGCTATATACAGTAACTCACTAACTGTTATTTCCTCTTTTATAAATATAAAACTTTGCACCAAGGCATGAAAGAGAACAACTACAATTCTCATTGCAAATACCAACTCCTAAATTGTTTGATTTGATTCCAACTCCCAAATTGTCAAAACTAATGTTAGTTATGCCTATCAATCAAAATGCATTTTAATCAATACAATTATTAATAAAATGTAACATTAACATGAAATGCAATTATTAATAAAATTCAACATTAACATGAAATGCAATAATTGAAATTAAGAAAAAAATCATAAAAAAGAGTACCATAAGTAAATCAGTGATGCACATTGAAGGTGGGATAATATTAGTTAAACTTTGTTTACTTGTTTCTGCATCAATGGCCTAAATTGACAAATCATTAGAAGATTAATAATAGATTACAAAAAGAAAATATTACAAATACTACCTGAGAATTTGGTCCAGTATGATGATGAGTATAAAACATACTTGTGTTATCCATAGAAACACTAAATGGCTGCATTTGGTATGTGTCATAACCAAGTGGTCCAGAAATAGAAAATTGAAATCATTAGACAATTAGTAATATACACCTAAAAGACAATATTACAAATAGTACCTGAGAATATGGTCCAGAGTCTCCAGACATAAAATGATGATGAGTGTAAACCATACTTGTAAAATCCATCAAAACACTAAGTGGCTGCATTTGCTACGTGTCATAACGCAAAAAAAGGAAAAATTGTTCAAAACAAGTAAAACAACACATGCGACATTTTTAATTACTGAAAGCTAACCTGAACTTGATGTAATATCAGATGTTGTATGGTGGACATAATATAAGTATGTTGGGAATTTTCTTCAAAATCCTGAATAGAGTATTTAAACTAAAAAATATTTGAAGTTATTATAATATAAATTGTATACATTAGAAGGTTTGAAAACATAAAATTAGCAAAAATATAACCTGAGTATTGGAAAGGAGTATGGGTGTCGAAGCTGTCATATTTGTTGAAGTTTTGCATTTTTTAACATACTTTCTTTTTCTTGAACTTTTCTATAAGCCACCCTTCAATCTCTTACTTGACATAGGTTTTGTCTTTATTTTAAAACCTCTAATCCTATTCCTTTCACTAAAATTGATCGCACATCGATTGAACAATTCATTTTAGGATTTGACCATTAGGTCAACTCTTCATCTTGTGATATTAGGTTCTCTTCATTAACTAATTCTTCACCTTGAAATATCTTATCAACCATCTTCGACATGTTAAGAAGGCGATCTTTTGCAATTTTACAAGTATCTATCCTATCTGTTGATCTTGTAACTAATCACATGCTTAACGTACACAATTCTTTGTACCTCATATTTGACAACATTTTAGGATCCAATTCACTTTCATAGATAGTGGATTTTTTACTATCAAGCCACCATGTTTTTTCTTTTCGTGTCCATATTTTCAAAATATATTGACTTGGTATTCTCAAAATATTTTTCAAGTTAAAATCCTTCAAAACATGAGAACATAAAATACTAGCAAACTTAGACTTTCGACAACTATAATAGACTTCATCATTTGATGAACCATTAGTGACCATATTAGAATAACTCTTCCCTACAAGAGTGATCTCATATTTTGTAATTCTACCATCTTCACCACAAAGATGAAAACTAGAATCATAAGAATGATTCCATTGATCTTGAAAACATTTAAACACTTCTAGTATGTAGACACTAGTTGCATGTCTTAAAATTTAAACAGGTGCTAACAATGTGGAGTGCTTACATTAGTTCTAAAATCAGCTTTCAACTCATCAAATCGAAGATCATCAATAAGCCTCTGGAAGTGATTAAAAAATTGTAAAAATTTATACTGATAACTCATATACCTTTTTACAAAGCTATTCATGCTCTCACTTCATTACGTAGTGGTCATGTCCATACAAAACATTTGGCATCATAAACCAAAGCCTATTTTTCCTTTATATGAAACATACTTTTCAACCAATCATTATCTTGAAGTTCATATTTTTACAGCACCTCATTCCATACATTGAAAAAAAATCTTCTTCTTCATCAAAATCATATATACATTAGCTAAAATCTCGCGAAAAATCTTTAAAATGAGAAAAAATCACCTCTCAAATGGATTGCAGTATTTTGATAAATGTGCCAGATACAAAGTCGATGATGAGTTTCAGGCCATCTTGAAGCTAATACCTTTGCCATCGCTACATCCTGATCAGTAAGAATAGTTGTAGGCTTTTTCTCAGACGTGGCTCTAACAAATGTGTCATTTGTCAAACAATCACTCAAATGTAAAAGCAGTCTTAATGTATAATAGTGAAACACCAAAAACTACAGTTTGCTTATAATGGTTTACACCTACAAACAAAACAAGTGGATGACCCTCATCATTTTTCTTGCAAGTAGTATTTAAGCAAACAATATCACCAAAATCTAAGTAACCATTCCTCATCTTTGTGTCTAAGCAAAATATATTAGTTACAAAATCATGTTCATCCACCTGAATGGAATAAAAGAAATTAGGATCTTTAAATTGCATTTTATACAAATATTCTAACACTCCACCTGTATCTCCCTTTTTCATATCTCTTGTTCTTTTGGATCTTAAATCATTCTTGTAATCCTTTAGCATAAACCCAAGATTATTTCTCCTACTAGCTTGTCTCACCATAAGATCATAGGATGCTTTTGGTGGAATTCCCACATCATTAGCCATTTAATTTACATTGCTGCAGCAGAGGATATCTTTCTATGACTTTTTTGAAAATGTATTTTGTTAGGACTTGAAAGATAGTGATTGTGATCCTTAACAAATTGAATCACTTGAAATTTTCCAATTTTTACATTATTAACTTTCATTCTTGCCTCACAACCAAATATTGTTTCTGAACGTAAAGCTCTTACATACGCCTCTCTTCTGTTAGGCATCCTTTTACCTTTAGAACTATAACAAAAAGGCCTATTAATCAATTTATCAGATTTATATTTGTGATTTTTTCTCCTTTTTATTCCAAAGCTGACATGTTTGGCATACATTAAATAATATTCATATGTTTATTCTTCCGTCTCAAACTCTATGCCAATTTTTGGTGTTAACTCTCTTGGAACAAATGAGTGAACTCTGTTCAAATTCTCCTCAAAATTCAGATGCACCAAATCAATTGACTTCATATTTCTACTCTTATTACCAATGCCAATTTCATCATTCTTATGCTGCTCCATCTCAAGTTCATATTCTAATTGTTAGTATGGAGTAGATCTACCTTCCATCATTTTGTTTAATAATAAATTCAATACCTATCAAATTCACAAATGATGTATCATTATGGCTTTGTTTTCTGATAAAATTATTAACACAAAGGAAAAAGGAATGTTCACAAACTACTGGAAATGTTAGATGGTTAGATTAAGGAGCAAAATGTATTTTAGTTTAATCTACATAGCTTATTTAATTCCTATAATAGAAAAAGTGATTAAAGAATGAAAGGTTTCACGTTGTGGATTAAAGAATGAAAGGTTTCACGTTGTGCAATTATAGGTTCTCATCTTCTCTCTAGTTGACCAACTAACACTTGAAAAATTCGTAAATTCTTCCCAATAAGTGAATAATATGCTTTAGAAGTTCTTATACCAACCAGAAGTCAATATTATCAACAGTAAACTTTCAATCAAATGTTTATATTTCAAGTTAACTAATCTGCAATGTTAAGCAACTCAACCTTTACAATATACAGTAATTATCGCTCATAGTATAAATAGAAACAAAAAAAAGTTAGAAAGATGATGTCCATGCATCAAAACAATCAAAGTATCTTCAAAAGTTACCTTTAAGGAAAACATAAAGACTATCTTGAGTTTAAGAATCACCAGAGGAGTCACGCACCAAAGCACTTATAGCTCTCCACATTAAAAATAATAATAAAAGTAAATTACCAAAATGATGTCTTCCAAAACACAAATGGATCAGTAACAGAGTCATATTATAGAGACTTCAAAAGAGGCAGAGCATAAAGGGGGCAGTTTTGAAACTAAACGAAAAGGTGGTTTCGGGTCTGGTGAGCCATTCTCTCAGGAAATATTTATAGGGAGAGATAGAGGGAGATTGATAATAAAAAACAACTACGAAAATTTACAAATGAAAAAACAAAAGAAACTTACATGAGAAGAGACTTGAAAATCGTCAAAATCTTATCGTTCTTCCCCTGTCACTGGTGGAGAGAAAAGAACAATGAAAAAATTTTCATCTTAATTATATTTAACACTGTCTTACATGACGGGTGTGTTTCTTGGAGTTGTTGGATCGAAAACGTACAAAAGAATGCAAGATTTGTTTAAGCGGTAGATTTCAAGAAATGAAAACGCAACGGAAATAACATAACTAAATCAACATGTTTCAGCTATACATGATATGGTATAAGGAAAATTATTTACATAAGAACAAGGTGGTAGAAATATACCGACTCCTTGTTATAACTTTGACTCCTTACTTTTGTATCCTCTCCAAATCCTTGCTATAGCTTTGACTCTTTTGTATCCTTTCCTTCGTCAGTGTATCCTCTCCTTGTTGTTGTATCCTCGACTAATCCGATCTACCACTTGTCTTGTTGGATAATTTGGTTAATAAGATCCTTTAGTAGGAAAGGAGAAGAAAACTTAAAGAGATTTTGCCTTAGAAAAAGAAGCCAAAGATGACACACCTCTCACGCAAATTTCGACTATCTCATGTAAGATAAGAGAGAGAGAGAGATAAAAATTTAACAACCTCTTATATTATCTCTCTCAATTTCAGTTAAGCCTCAAAGAAAGAAGTGAAGTGCATCGAATGCATAACATGCTTCCTTAATCAATCATAAAGAAGCCAATAAATGAGACTCTCTCATTTGTTTTAAGATGGTTATATGCAAGGACCAATAGCCTAAAATGATGCATCTAATTTTCAGTTTTGTGACGAAAGAAGGAAGAGGGTCCATAAAATGCACCTCTTTCTTCTTTAATCCAATGAATGCTAAATGGTTACATGCTATCATTAAAAGACAACCACTAAACCATTTAATGATAAGGTTATAACTCCATTTATTGATGATAAACATGTTTAAAACCATCTTAAATATAACAAACCAATGTTAAATGTGCAGCTGCACATTTATCCCATTAAAACCAAAAATCCACCACCTTTTATTTTTAATAACTTTGATTTAATTTAGTTAATCAAATTAAACCAAAGTTTAGCCCATTTCTAAATGATCATTTGTGCTTCTAATTAAAGTAAGTCCAACATTCAATCATAGGCTTTAAAATCTCGGTTTGTATTTCTTACTTTGCTTGATAACCTTCCTAGAAGCCAAATAAGGAATCTAATCAGACTTATATAATTCAAGCTCCAATAACCGGAATTAATTTTATCTCATTAGAATTAATTCCAGCTTATTAACTAAATGTTATTCCACTAAAGAAAATTAGTTGAACTCTTGAATTACTAAAAATTATGAGAACACATGTTTCAAATAAGATGTCCAATTGTAAACTTTAATATAAACCATATTATAGCCATTCGCAAAACAAAGGGTAAAATTATCGTTTTGCCCTTATATTGATTTTTCCTTCTAGATCTCCTGTTTTACTCTATACGGTGATTAACACATAAGATCTCATGTTGGTATTAAGACTTGATGGATAGCAAGTCCATCAAACTACTGGTGCCACTTTAATCACCAATCTCCATAAAACATCTAAAAGTGTTGATATAACTGTAAACTCTTTATTTAAGTGAATGTTCCCTGATACATGTTTCAATTAATAATTCCAACATGTAGACACTAGATTGATACTCTGTAAAAATCCATTCCGATCATATCAAGAATTATAATGAAACACATATGAGTTCACCACTTATCAAGATTGTGGTCCATAATAAACGAATGCTTAAGTGTATGTTTTAAGATTAAAGTAATCGCCTACTTTATTATTTAAAACATATATGATTTCATATTCATTTAATAGTGCCATTATTGATAGTCATCTACTATCATGATATGAAACTCATCATTCCCTTGATGTAAACTCTTTTACTTACATAGAGATAAATCACAACATTATAGTCTAAACCATAATCAAGCAACTAACTTGATTATTCAACTGTGAATCAATTATTTTATATTCTAATAATATACATGTTTCTCATACCTCTCTATGTATATGTATATTACTTTTAAAAGAATCTCGGTACCTTATGACTAGTTTTATTATGCTTATACATATAAAACCAAATTCTTTTGTTTTATTAATAATAAATATTTTCATTACAAAAAGTATTTAGAAGAAAATTAAGTTAAAAGTAAATAAACTTGCTTTCTAGGGCACTATATTTATATAACTACAATAATCTCCCACTTGCCCTAAAGCAAGTTTGACGTATCCCTCATTCCCATCCCTACTAGGTGACCCTCTAAACTCTATTGAGACAGAGTCTTTGTAAATGGATCAGCAAGTTTTTGCTCTGTTGGAATCTTTACCACATTCACCTCACCACTTTGTGTTATTTCCCTTATGAGATGATCTTTTCTCTCAATGTGTTTGGCAAATTTATGGTTCCAAGGTTCTTTAGAATTAGCAACTGCCCCACTATTATCACAATAAAATATAATGGCCTTTTCTTCCTCAGGAGCTACCTCCAAATCATTCAAGAACTTGCGCAGCCAGACTGTTTCTTTTGTTGCTTCACAAGCAGCAACATACTCAGCCTCCATAGTTGAATCAACAATACAAGATTTTTTGATACTCCTCTTGACATGCCTCCACCTCCTACAACAAATATAGAGCCAGAAGTTGATTTCCTTGAATCAACATCTGATTGGAAATCAGAATTCGTATATCCCATCAGAAAAAGTTTACTTCCAGAGTAAACAAGCATTAAGTTCTTCATCCTACGAAGATACTTCAGTATACACTTAACTGTAGTCCAATGCTCCATTCTTGGATTGGACTGGAATCTACTTACCAATACCACTGCATAACAGATATCCGGTCTAGTGCAAAGCACAGCATACATTAAACTTCCAACTGCCGAAGCATATGGAATGTTATGCACGCGTTCGACCTCCTCTTAGGTCTTAGGTGCTTGCTCCTTTAAAAGTTTGATTCCATGTTTAGTAGATGTGAAACCCTTCTTGGAATCTTGTATGCCAAACTTATTGAGCATGTTCTCATTGTAGGTTATTTGAGATAAGGCTATCAGTTTGTTCTTATGATCCCTTATAAGTTTGATCCCTAGAATATAGCTAGCCTCTCGTAAATCCTTCATTGAGAACTATTCGTTTAGCCATCCCTTAACCACAGATAACATTCGTACATCATTCCCAATGAGTAAAGTGTCATCAACATATAGGATTAGGAAAATAACCTTGCCGTCTTGTATCCTTTAATAGAAATAAGGCTCATCTTGTTTTTGTATGAACCCATAAGTTTTGATAGACTTATCAAACCTAATGTTCCAAGACCTAGATACTTGGTTAAGCCCATAAATGGATCTCTACAATTTGCATACCTTATGCTCATTACTTGGATCAATAAATCCTTATTTTTGGGTCATATAAATGGTCTCCTCAAGATCCCTATTAAGAAATGTGGTCTTGACATCCATTTGCCATATTTTATAATCGAAATAGGCTTCTATTGTCGGGACCCATTTCTGGACCCTGACTATCATGCAGAATATCATACAACGTGAGCTTTTCCCAATAGAGAACACCTTGACCATTTCGATTCATCTTCTTTGCTCTGATACCACAAGATGTCGGACCTTGCTTCCGAAGCCTGATGATCGCATTCAGATAACACACATCCTTCAAGCTTACTTGCACTCAAAACTCCCCTTTCTAAGTTCAGCTTCCTTATTTGAAGTCTATTTATCCATTTCTACCTGAATACCTCAAGGAACAGCGTTGGTGAGTCCACACTTTACATATGTACATGCTTCAGGGCTATTGGCATAACTTTTTCTTTATACATTCAATTTAGGGTTTCTTTGGATAGTTTGATAGAGGAACTCAAGAGCTACAACCCCCCGAAGGCCAAATTTAACTTCTGGAGGGTCAAAAATAGGACAGAAGATAACTATGAATAGTAACCCAGATGATATTGTGAACAGTAATACAGAGGAAGTCTGTGAGCAGTAACACAGACGATACTCATGAACAAACACAAAGGAAGTCTGTGAACAGTAACACAGACGATACTCATGAACAGTAACACAGAGGAAGTCTGTGAACAGTAACACAGAAGAATCTGTGTACAGTAACGCAGATGATATTCTTCAACTAATATCACTTCTTAACTCCTTATAATCTTTGGCCTATGGTCTGTGCTCTATCCTCTGTGTTCTATCCTCTATAGTTGACTTTTATCTTCTGTGTTGACCATTTATCATTTGTGGTCTATCCTCTGTGTTCTATCCTCTGTAGTTGACTTTTATCTTCTGTGTTAACCACTTATCGTCTGTGGTCTATCCTCTGTGTTCTATCTTCTATGTGATGACATGTCTTCTGTATTCTTATGTTATCACAGACGATACTTCTACTCTTGAATCATCATTTCCTTTGTGTTCTGACGTCAGCACAGAGGATACTTATACTCTTTATTCCTCCTTCCCTCTGTGTTCTGATGTCAGCACAGAGGATACTTCTACTCTTTATTCCTCCTTGCCTCTTTGTTCTGACATCAGCACAGACGATACTTCTCCTCTTTATTCCTCCTTGCCTCTGTGTTCTGACGTCAGCACAGACGAAACTTCTCCTCGCTATTCCTCCTTCCTCTGTATTCTGACGTCAGCATAGACGATACTTCTCCTTTATATTTTTCCTTGCCTCTGTGTTGTGACATCATCAAAGACGGTTCCTTTCGTCTGTGTTTTTCACACGCAATCTTTCCCACTCTTACGTGCTATTCTAAAACTAACAACAGTTAGCAAACTCAACAAATAGAACATGCACATACACATTTCATTATCCAAATCTTTAAAAAACTAACAGAATCATACAAAGGAATTCAATTTCATTATATCCGTTTTTAAAACATAGTCAGATTTATTACAAATCACATTACACATCAACTTAAACCTCCATGCTGATATGCCAAATGAGCTATTACAGGACTGACTTAGTTCAATTGTCTTTAACTAATGTGGAGTATTTGATGCCTTACAGGGATCACTATCATCTTGGGTTGCACCTGAGGAGGGAAGAAAAGGGGTTAAGTTGCACAGCTCAGTGGCTAATATACTTATAGCTATCAGTGATCAGTACAAATTCAAACATATATATATATATATATGTAAAGATACTAAACGATTCAGTTAATTTCACGTAAACAGAATAATACAGAACACATAACATCTAAGTGCATCATACATGACAGTTTACAAATGCAATGTACAAACAAATGGCTCGAGGGTTCCATGGACAGAATGGAGAAATCGAAGTTTACCCCATGAATAGAATGAGTCCTTTTCGGAGTTCATATGCCACAAGCAGGCAGCCGGGAGAAGTGACCGGGATTTGTTGAGAAGATGGTTCATTCCTAATTATTTTCAGTGGACACGACATGGGGAGCCGTTGATTTGTAGCACCTCAAGGAGTAATGAAGTACAATCGTCAATTAACTTCAATGAGTTTGAAGGGGGGACTGG
>JANZXR010073243.1:0-11462 GCA_027575705.1 Erythroxylum echinodendron | reverse complement strand
CTCCCTTATCTTAGGATATGTATCGGAATGACCTACGGGCGTCCCGATGCGTACCCTAGGGTAATGGGGTGTTACATGATCAAGAAAATGTTTTTTTTTTAGTTGAAGAGTAGTTGTAAAATGATGGTCTGAGATGGTTATGAGTGTATAAATGAAAGTTGAGAGGGAAATTGAGAATATGGACAAATGTTGAAAACTTAGAAAAGGTGACAGAGCATAAATAGGATGAACCATGAATTTTTGGCTTTTGATGGTTCTTGACTAAATCTGCATATTTAGGTGTAGCATGAATTTATGGTGAATGAGTTGATTGAAATGGAGAAAAAAAATTGATAATAAAAAATTGAAGTGTTGGGTTAAAGTGAATGGAAGTCTGAGAATTTTTGGGAATGAACAGTAAGAGAGTTAAAATTTTGATCAAAAACTTCCATGAATTTACTATACTGATCTAGATGGATTTTGACAAAATGGTCTTCATAAAAGTTGAAGATATTTCTTTTAACTTTCCTTTGACATAAAATTTGGAATTTCTGGAGTTCTAGATGAAAAGTTATGTAGGTTTGAAGTAGAGATTTTGGTAAAGAAGAAGAAGAATTGCACCGTCGTGCATAAGCACAACGGTGATTTTGGTGATTCATAGGAGAAGTCAACTTTGAAGTTTTTAGAGGTGATGAACATCAGATGGTTTTTTGGCAATATCGTTTTTGTCTGACCTCGAAATGAGATGAGACTTGAACCATTGGACTCGTAAGACATTGATATACCACTCCACCAAAAATCATAGCCATATAAAATGAATTGAGAGAGATTGAGTGATAAATGTGGACAGGTCTGACTTGTGCTCTCACCCAATTTTTGTATTTATCTATCACACGCATGACTCTTACACACTCATGTTCCTCTCACACCTATGACTCCTGCACCCTTGTGACTTTTCTCTCTCATTTCCATGAGTTAATTACAAGACTCTTGTTTATTTGTCACATCAAGTTACTGTTTTCCTCAATAGTAGCCATGACTTGCAATTGATCTAACCACCTGAGAGGAATTTGCTAACTGGATAGTCCTGTTTCTTTTGACCATAACTTCTTCTATAGATATCCAAAATGAGATGATCTTTGATTTGGAATAAACTAGAGACATAGGGTTACAAATTATATGAGAAGTCGAATTGTGATTCAGTCTCTAAGTTGGTTAATTTTTGGATGGAATTTATATATAGTACACTATTTTTGAATATGAATAGCCCAGAATGTTTGAGGCATATCTTCCAAATTACTGAACCAAATTGAGTGATTTTGGTGTCAACAGAAACATAAGGCATAGAGAAACACTTTTCTAGAAGAGAGTATGACCAAATTACATCACCTTCTAATTGAACGTGAAGAGCAGGCCCAAAAGTGTGTCTAAGAAAAATCTGAAAGTAAGCCAATGAGAAATGAATTGAGATTTTAATGGTTTTATTGAGATCTGAACCTAAGTAGAAATTATACTTAGATTAGTTTTGACATGGGAATGATTTTGTGATGAAATTGATGGAAAAATACCTGAGATTATCATAAACATGCATTGTACATATTTCATATACATACATATGCATAAATGAATACTTATAATTGAGCTAAAGTCTGATATATGTATATTGCTTGTTTTAAGGGTGCAATTGGAACGTCAATACCTAGACGTTGCCAGAACTTCGAGGCAATAGCTTTGTAAGCAATCTTTGAGTAACCTAGATGGTCCCACTTAATTAATTATTTGTGTTAGATTATGTTTGAATTATCTTATGAATGTGAAATTGATTATGTTGATTCCGGACAATTGATTGTCCAAGGAGTTCTATATTCGGGACTATATTGGAAGTGCTACTTGTATGGGAATGGGAAGAACTAATTGTTTCTTGAATTGATTGATTGATTATGAGATCCATTCCATGTATGAATGCATGATTAGATAATGAGAGTTGTGACCTGAGTAGCCACCGAAAACGAGCTTAAAGCTCCGAATGTGATTAAGAGTCAAAGGCTCACTATGTAAAAATGAGCCCTGTATCCCAACTGATAAGGGACAGTATAAATAAGCCCGGTATCCACAATAGATACAAGACAGTTTAGGCACTCGGTCATAATAACGTAATAATTTAAAAGAGTCACATGTGCATTCCATATAAATTGTATTATGTATTTTTGATTGATTGAAATGCAATTGTCTTACTCTTAAATGAAAATTTGATATGTGATATTATATGAAAAGTGTAATGATGTGAATTATCTGTTATGTGGAATGATATGTTGCATGAATTGAGTGAACGATTGATGATGGTTACCTCATCTGAGTTCGCAAAACTCACCCAAATTTGCATGTTGACATTTCAAGACACAGAGAGGATTTTAGCTACTGAGAGACCGTACAAGAAGCTTAATTCTTGTACTTTTGTGAAGAAGATATGGCTCAAAGGTCGGTCAGCTGGACTGAAGGACTTAGTTAGATTTTTTGTATTTCCTCTTTCATGTAGTACATTTTGTATTAGATTTTGATGATGTACATGTATAGATCTTAGAAAGCTATAATGTATGTACATTCGGTATTTATGAAATAAAAAGAGGAAATTTGTTTTAAAAATTTGGTGACTTTCTTGTATAATAGTTGATGCCATGAATAAGTTGGATTAATTGCCATGCAATAAAGTGAAAGTGAAAGTGAGACTGTAACATGTCGTTGTTATAGGGTATGTACTAGAATGTCATAAGGGTGTTTCGGTATGTACCTTATAGTAGTGGGGGTGTTACAAAATACATATATTTTACAAAGTTATTTATGATTAGTCTTTCATCCTAAAGTTGTATTGAATGGGTGGTTTGATTATATTGTATATAAAGCAGATGTTGTTTTGGATTATTTATTCTTATGAAATATGGAAAATGAGTAAGAGTTTTGGTTTGTGATTTTGAGTTTGACGATTTACTCGAGGATTTTCAAAAGCTAAGTATAGGGGATGATATGTGCTTAAATTTTGATTCATTTAATCTACTACACTTAGTAATTAATACCTTAAAAAGGCTTAGGATACTCACTTTAGCTCATATTTGATTTTAGGTACATTTTGAAAAAGAAGGTACTAAAGTGACCCAAAAGTGTATTCGTTAATCCATCTTCTTAATGTTCATACTCTATTGATTCATGGAACAAGAAAAAGAAGAGGAGTGAAAAAAGAAGAGACAAGATAAAGTGTCAAAGTGAAAACAAAGCAAGGAAATAGCTCACAGCTAGCCGGTGAAGTTGCATAACCGTGAGTAATCTCATGGCTGTGCAACCGACTGTATGGGTATGAGACCACTCTCATGCCCATATAGGGATATCTTAGAAGTGTGAGAAACCACTCAATTCTACGAGGTTCCATGTATGGCACTACTCCTTAGAGCTTAATGGAAAAGATGGAAGGTTAACTTCATGATACCAGTTCGAAGGTGAAATCGATGCCTAGGATACACAGTTAAGTGTATCTTATCTTTTTTCAATGTTGGACCTCTCTTAGAATTGTTTAGGTTATCCTTTTCTTAATCGATTTGGGTATTCATGCCTGGATAATCGTACTGTCGTAGTTATTATACTGTTTATATTGTGAATCCCTTGCTAGAATCGTTAACACAATTCGTAATTGTTGTATTTAGATTCATTGCTAGAATACTCAATATAATCCGTAATTTTTATGTTGAGATTCATTTGTGGCAACTAATAGTTTCAAATCATTAGGGATAACTTAGACTAGGTTGAATGACCCAAGCTTATGTGATTGTTGCTTAAATTGGTCTATATTCCATATCGTAATATGGTTTCCCAATTAAATCTAGAGAGTGTATTCTAAGTTATTCAATAGTTAGGGCTGCCCAATTAAATTTAGAAAGTGTATTCTAAGTTATTCAGTAGTTAGGTTTACTTAACGATCGTATCTTAATTAAACATAACCTAAGGAAAACCCAGGATTAACACAGCTTGTTGTTAGTCTATGACCAATAGTTCTAGGAGAGATGTGAAAGTATTATAACAATGAAAAAGGTTTAATCGTGTGTAGGTGTTGTCTTATTTGCTAGCTTATAATTTATAGTACTCAAATATCGCAAGTGCATGGGTCGTACTTTGTAGTAAGTGAAAGGTCGATCCAACGAGGAGGATGAATTAATCTAATTCCAGGTTATCTAAAGCTATAAAATTATTAAAATTAAAATAAAATTGAACAAGAAATTAAACGCGAGAATTTGATTAACGGGAATGTAATTCAGGAATTTAACATAAAAGGAACTAAAATTAAGCAACACAAAATTCACAATGTAAATCAATCAAGGAAAATTACCAAATTATAGGAGAGGGGATTCTTCCTATCATTAATGCTAACCTATCCATTTATGTGTTAATTGGATGTCGGTTATGTTAATTACAAAACCAATTACTTGTTTTATGTTAAAAACTGTAAATATATGGGTCGTTACTTATAGTAAAAAGCAGATATTGTCCCATACAGATTGTGCTTAGATACCACTTAATTTAGGTTATGCTTTGATTAAGACTCAAATTTGAATATTAAACTGAAAAATAAAATAAATCTAAAAAACTTGCAACAACCGAATAATGTAACAATGAAAATCTATTAAGAGAATTAATCAAGTTATGGAAGAGAGGATTTTAATTATCATTAATACTAATCTAGCCATTTATATGCTTATGGGGTGTTGGTTTTAGACAATCGTAGGGTTGATCACTCTCTCTCGAGTTATAACCATTCCTTAAATTGTAAACCCTAATCGAATTATGGACTTGCAATCTCTTAATTCACAAATTACCTATAATTCTAGTTAGTTCTAAAGCTCTCTAATAAATAATCAGGTCTTGCATGGGATCTCTCTCCATGAAATTATCGACTAGATTGTTTAAGTGGTCAATTAGATCTCCTAACTCTCATTAATCCAATCTAATCATTTTTATTCGGTTCACCCTCTTGGTTTGTTACCAAAATATACAAATACATTAATCAATCACAACACTCAACTTAAGTAAACACAATTCAACTAGATTAACATTAAATATAAGGAAAATCCCGAAGGAAAAGTTAGAAGATCATTGCTAACTCAAAATCCATAACCATACAATCCATTTAAATCTTACATATTAAATGAATAAAAGGTAAATGACGTGAAAATGAAACTTAGGTTGGATGATTTAGGAAAGTAGCAATGTCGAGAGATTACCTATTCTGGGAAGATTCAGTATCAGAACCCTCCTCTTCTTCCTCTTTTTCTTTTCTCTCTTTCTTCTTTCTCTCACAATTTTAGGTTTCCAAATATAGGCTGAATGTATATTGTTTTTTCTAGAGTTACATCATTATACTTTTATAGTCTTTTCCAATTAAGGTAACCCTAATGTCTTTCTGGGGTCCGAAATGTCCCTTAAAAACCCGAATTCGAAAGTGACTTTGTGTCTGTTTGTGCGCAAGCCATAATCGTGGCCCTTAGTGCACAATCGTGGCCTGCTTGTCATGATCATAGGACTATGTTTTGGTTCAGTTCTCATCCGAAACTCCTCTGAATGTCCTGAAACACTAACAAACTTATCATGGAACCTTATATATATATATATATATATATAATTGAAGCTTAAAAATATGTTCTCACCCAGAAAACACTTAAAACACAAATATTTATGAACTAACACAATTATTAAACTAAACACACATTAAACATTCAAATTAACTACTAAACACATATCAAATTGCCTACAAAAATACAATGCACTCTACAGCTATCAACATCCCCACACTTAAACTTTTGGTTGTCCTCATGCAAAGATCAAATACAACCAATAAAATTCTATCACTTCATTTTCACAAATATTAAAACATCTAATCCCTCTAATTTTGGCCAACTTAAGTGTCAAGCTACTACACACATCATGACTAATTTTCATTAGTCCATGTAAAAAAACTCAACTCATGAAACCATCACTCAAAGATAAGTATAAATTCAAATTGGACCTTCCTTATGGATTTCACTCATTTCTCTTAAGTGTTTGATGATTAGTGTTTCACTCAAACTTCCTAGTGGAAACCACACTATCATAGGCTTGCTAATTTACCAATTCTTCTCTATAATGATTATATACGAGGATAGATCAAAAGGGATTTGTTTCAAGTTATAATGTGGCTGGGTTAAACAAGTTTTAGGAGTTTATCATCAGCATTTATAAACTACTAAGTGTATAAAGGGATGATAAAGATAAATTTCTAAGATATGTAAATGGATAAGACTACTTCTCCGCACCTATTGAAGCTACTACATGTTATTCCCTTTTCTTTTCTTTTCTCTTTTTTCATTTGATTTTGTTTTTTCTCTTTTTTTTAAACACAATAAAGAAACAATGAAAAGATAACACAACTATATGCAATGTGCTCTTAACTTATGATTCCACACGAAAGTATCACTTAGTACTCTATTAACTTATGATTGGGTAAGCTAATGGGATTTATGGGCCAAAGGTTAAAGTAAAAAGGCCTTAATCATTTCTATCTAGCATGTATCCAATAGATTTAAACCAATTCAAAGCAAGTTCTGAAGGTAATTACCTAAGGAAGCATCATACAAACAAGGAAATGAAATGACTATAGAATAAAGTCATAAAGGCTCAATTCCTCACATAGGCTCAAATGAAAATCTATTACGCTTCTATACATTACCTCATTGTTCAAGTGTCAAGCTCTGAGTAAGCTTATATAGCCAACTACTTTCATCACCCCACGTAGTTCACTCTCCACTCAAGTAGCCTAAATTAAGTTCACACATGCATTTAATCTTATTCCAATTGGCATGATAGAATCTCATGGAAACACATTCATCATAAAGATTTAAATGTAGGGGAAATGACACACCTAATACTAATAACCTAACCTACATCGTAAATGACATGTAAAAATGCAAACATAAATGGAAAGACTACCTCCCTACACTTGAGCAAAAAATTGTCCTCAATGTGCAAAATAGAACATCCAAAACCAACAACAACATTATAAAAAACAAAACACAAAACACAAAAAGAATAATAGGAGAGATTAATGGTAAGATGGGCTCATAGTGGTGGGGCCAATGGAGTGGTGCATTTTTCCTCTCATCTTTTGGTCCTCAAAAGGTAATGGGAAATGATTTTCCTTGATGGCCAAATTGAGCTTCCTATAGTCAATGTACACTCTCTATCCTATGATGGTCCTAGTGGAAATCTGTTCACCTTTTTCCTTCTCCATCACTATCATGCCTCCTTCTTAGGCACACATTGCATCGGACTCAACCATTTGCTATCTAAAATTGGGTATATAATACCTATAACTAAAAGCTTCACCCCTTCCTTCTTCACAACTGCTTACATGTTTGGATTTAAACTTCTTTGTCTCTCTCTCACTATTTTGTATCCTTCTTTAAGGTTTATCCTATACATCACCACATTAGGACTAATCCCCCTAATATTAGAAATTTACCACCCCTTGGCTCTCATCCTCTTCTTAATGGTTTCTACCACTTTCTTTTCTTGCTCAAAATCTAATTGGTTGGAAATGATGATGGGTAGGGTGTAGTAATTGCCTATAAAAGTGTATCTCAGGTGGGACGGTAAGGGTTTTAGTTTTACAGTAGGAGGCTTTACAATGGAGGGTGGTGTGGGTGCATCTGCTCTCTCTAACTTCTCTTGCTCAACCTCCTAACATAATTCCTTTCCATTCACACTCTCATCCCTATGCACTTCAACAACTTCCTCAACTTCCTTTTCAATTTCCTTCTTAACTTCCTTCACACAATCATCCATAACATCAATTTTTATACAAGCACTTCCATCCACCGGCTTCTTCAAAGATTTATTCATATTAAATTCAACCTGTTCATTACCAATTCTCAAAACCAGTTTTCCTTCATGCATATCAACTAATGCCCTACCGGTATTTATAAAGGGCCTACCCAAAATCAATGGACAACTCCTATCTTCTTCAAATTTTGACATAAAAAAATCAACAAGAATTATAAATTACCCACTTTTACTAGAACGTCTTCTACTACCCTAAATGGCCTTTTGATGGATTGATCCACAAGTTGAATAAGTATGGATGTTAGCTTGTCGACTCCTAGCCCTAATTTCCTAAAAATGGACAAAGGCATTAAGTTAATACTTGCGCCTAAATCACATAAGCATTTAGAAAATTCAAAATCACCAAAAACATATGGAATAGTAAAACTCCCTAGATCTTATAGTTTTGAAGGCATTCTACTTGTGATAATCGAACTACAGTTCTTCGTCAAGGTCATCATCTGAATGTCCTCCCAAGTGCATTTTCGTGTTAATATGTCCTTCAGAACCTTTGCATGCTTGGGTATACACTCCAATGCTTCCACCAAAGACAAATTTATCTAAATTTTCTTCAACATCTCCAAGAATTTGGAGAATTGAGTGTTAATTTGATTTTGTCTCACCCTTTGCAGATATGGAATCTTAGGCTTGTAAAGTGGTGGTGGTATATATGGCTTCTCTTCTTCTTTCTCTTCTACATCTTTCTTTTGTTGGCTATCTTTTTCACGCTTCACTCCTCCAATTACTTACCACTCCTAAGTGTGATCACCTTGAGTTGTCCTTTGGATTATCCTTAATGTTGCTTAGTAAACTTCCTGCATTCTTAAAAGACAAATCATTAGCAAGTGGACCTACCTGTACCTCCAAGTTGTGGATGGATGAAGCGTGGTTCTTTGTAATCTGGTCAAACTTTGCCTCTATTCTTTTCTGACTCACTTCTAGTCTTCTTTGACCTTCCTCTTCACTTAAGAACTTTGAACTTAATACATCCATTAACTTGTCCATTTTGTTCTCCAAAGACCCAATTCGGTCTTGCTAAAATCTGGGAGGTCTTTGTGTTCTCACTTAGCCACCTGTATTGTTAGTACTCTACGAAAAATTTAAGTGGTTTTTTAACCCAAGATTGTAAGTATTAGAGTATGGATTGTTACCTCATTACGGCTAACCCAAATAATTTACTTGTTATATACCATTTGCTCCTAGTAAAAAACATTCAGTTGTGCTATGGTTGTCTTACCCACATAACTCACATTGTAATTACATGGTCTTGACTGTGAATGAAGAAGCTCCTTGCATATTGCTCAACTGCTGGCGAGGGCAGTAATCTGTGCTTGCAAGGATGTCATAGAGTTAAGTGGAATCATTCCTTTTTGCTTCTTGGACCCTTGTCTACTCCGTTCATTTGACCACACACAGCTATTAATTGCTAACTCTTCCAAAAGGTCATAAGTTGAATCAATGATTTTTCTCATCAAAGACCCTCTTGTAGCTGCTCCTATTATTCCCCTTGTACTCTGAGTTACACCATTGTAGAATGTATACAAAAGAAATTCCCTTTGAAGGTTATGGTGAGGGAAGCTCCTTTTTAATTCCTTAAATCTCTCCCAAGCTTCAAACAACAACTCCCCATCATTTTTTTGAAAGTTTCTGATCTTTTTGATGAGTCTTGTTATCTTGGTCAAAGGAAAGTACTTAGCCAGGAAAGCTTGGGCTAGCTACTTCTAGGTAGTGATTTGGCTTACTAAGTGAATTATAATATACCTTTGCCTGATCCTTCAAGGTAAATGAAAACAATATTAACCTCACATAATCATCAGACTTCCCATTAAATATGAAGGCATCTCTAAGAAATTTGCAAGATGGTGTTGGGATTTTCGTTACACTGTCCATAAAATTGCACACTGCGCTATAGTATATTGAGGAGTACCGACTTGATATCAAAATTATTGGCTTGAATTGCTATACTTGTAACTCCTTAAGGACTGAAACCTGGCCTCATAAAGTCCATCAATTCCCTCTCAGCTCCTCCTTGCTCTCCTTCTTCTGCCATATTCCTTTGTATTTTTTCTTGGCGTCTAGCTCTTCTTAGCTCTCTTTCTTGCCTTGTAATATTTGAAAACTCTTCTTCACTAACCTCGTTAGACCATCTTATGCTCTTTGTGTTCATGCACCTATAAAAACACAAGGAAAAGTATCAAACACTTTTAAATCAAAGTCACCTAAACTAAATAAGATTCTAAATAAAACAAATCCCTGACAATGGTGCCAAAAACTTATTGATTGCAAAACTAATTACTTGCAAGCATATAAGTCGTTACTTATAGTAAAAAGAAAATATCATCCCACAGAGATTGTGCTTAGGCACCACTTAATTTAGGTTATGCTTTGTTTAAGACTCAAATTTGAATATTAAACTAAAAAATAAACTAAATCTAACAAACTAGCAACAATCGAATAATGTAACAATGGAAATTCGTCAAGAGAATTAATCAAGTTATGAAAGAGGTGATTTTACTTATCATTAATGTTAATCTAGCCATTTATGTATTTATGAGGTGTTAATTCTAGACGATTGTAGGGTTGATTACTCTCCCTCTAGTTAGAACCATTCCCTAAATTGTAAACCCTAATCGAATTATAGACTTGCAATCTCTCAATTCACAAATTACCCACAATTCTAGTTAGTTCTAAAGTTCTCTAATAAACAGTCGGGTCTCGTACAAGATCTCTCTCCATGAAATTATCGACTAGATTGATTAAGTGATCAATTAGATCACCTAACGCTCGTTAATCCAATCAAATCATTTTTATCCAGTTTACCCTCTCGATTTGTTACCAAAATATGCAAATACCTTAATCAATCACAAGACCCAACTTAAAATCAATCACAACACCCAACTTAAGTAAACATAATTTAACTAGATTAACATTAAATATAAGAAAAATCCCAAAGGAAAAGTTAGAACATCATTGACAACTCAAAATCCATAGCCATACAACCTATCTCAATCTTACACATTAAATGGATAAAAAGCTAAATGGGGAGGAAATGAAACTTAGCTTAGATGATTAAGGAAAGTAGCGACGTCGAGAGATAACCTATTCTAGGAAGCTTCAATGTTGGAACCCTCCTCTTGTTCTTCTTCTTCTTCTTCTTCTCTCTCTCTTCTTTCTCTCTCTCTTTTAGGTTTCCAAATGTAGGTTGAATGTAGACTCTTTTCTAGGGTTCCACCATTATAGTCTTTTCCTATTATAGTAACCTTAGTATCTTTCTGGGGTCCGAAATGTCCAAAATGTCCCTCAAAAACTCCAATTCAAAAGTGACTCCACGTCAGTCTATGCGTAGGCCACGATCGTGGCCCTTAGTGCACAGTTGTGGTTAGTTTGTTTGCTCCCTATCACGATCATGGTAGGTTACCGAAGATCATAGCCCTATACTCGAGCTTCTTTCATTGACACAATCGTGGGCCTATGTAGATGCTTCTGTCATAATCGTGGCCTGCTTGCCAAGATCATGATATTGTGTTTTGGTTCAGTTTTCCTCCGAAACTCCCAAAACACTAACAAACTCATCATATCATATATAT
>JANZXR010073232.1:0-11462 GCA_027575705.1 Erythroxylum echinodendron | reverse complement strand
AAGTATAAGTATCCTCTGTGATGACGTCATAACACAGAGGCAAGGAGGATTTAAGAGTATAAGTATCCTCTGTGATGTCGTCACAACACAGAGGTAAGGAGGATTTAAGAGTATAAGTATCCTCTGTGATGGCGTCATAACACAGAGGAAAGGATGGACGAAGAGTATGAAGAATGAGTAGAGAAAAACATAGAAAATAGAGCATAGAGGATAGAATCGTCTATGTTACTGTTCAATAAAGAAAGGACTTCGTCTGTGTTATTGATAGCACTATCGTATGTGTTACTATTCTGAGACGAATGGACTTCGTCTATGTTATTGATAGCGCTATCGTCTGTGTTACTGTTCACAGACGAATGGACTTCGTCTGCGTTATTGATAGAACTATCGTCTATGTTACTGTTCACAAATGAATTAAAACAAAAAGGACATGTATCGACTATATTACTGTTCATAAACGAATTAGAACATAGAGGACACATATCGTCTGTGTTACTGTTCACAGACGAATTAGAACACAAAGGACACGTATCGTCTGTGTTACTGTTCACAAATGAATCCGAACATAGATACTCGTATCCTCTATGCCACTATTCACAAGCTTCAGACGATAGATTCTCAGTCACTAGAGGGTCAAACTAGAAGATAAAATTCAACCACACAGGATAGAAAACAGAGGATAGATTAAGGAATAAGGATTATAAGAAGGAGTTAAGAATTAATGGAGTGAAGTGCATCTTCTGTGTTCCTGTTCACCTTGTATCTTCTGTCCCAATGTTGAACCCTTAGGAGTTAGAATTGACCTTCAACGTCTTCATCGAAGAGATGGATCTTGAAATCATCTTTCCAACCATATAAAGAATACCCCAAACTGATTCCCTTAGAGAAAGATATGATGCTTGAAAGATAACATCTGTGTTTGTCAGACTTCGTCTATGACACTATTCACGCTATCGACTGGGTTACTGTTCACGTATATCTTCTATTCCATTGTTGACCCCTCATAAGATAGAGTTAATCTTGGGGTCTTCAGGGAGGTTGTAGACCTTGAAATCATCTTTCAAACCATATAGAGAATACCCCGAACCGATTACGCTAGAGAAAGTTATGAAGTTTGTAAGATATCGTCTGTGTTATTGTTCACAAACTTCGAAATAGACAGAAATGAGATGGAAGAAAATGAGACGCAAGATAGAAATGAGACGGAAGGAAAAAGAGACGCAAGAAAGAAGTGATAAGGAAGAAAAATCAGACGATATAAATGAAACGAAGGGAAGCTGAAAATAAGACTCAAGCAATGAGACGATAAAAATAATACACCCTTCAGACAATAAAGTCGACCTTCGAGGTCTTCATGAAAGTTGTAGAGATTGAAGTGCAATTTAAATCTATCCAAAGAAACTCTAGTTTGGATGCTTCTAAGAGAAGTTTTACCAATAGTCCCAAAGCAAGTATATGTGTGTAGTGAGGACTCAACCACGCTGATGATTAAAGGATTCAGGTTGAAAGGTAGGAATGGAATAGTCGACTGTTCTAAGAGCTGAGCTGAGACTAATAAAGGGGAGTTTTGAGAAGATAATCCGAAAGTGATCAAGGTGTTATCTCTGGAAGATAACTTAAGTAGTAAGATATTCTGCATGTATGAAAGTAACGGGTAATGGTATCATAGTAAACATGAATAATCATGTATGAGGAGTCGGACTCTGAAAACGGGGCCTAACAGATGTGGTATCAGAGCACTAAAGCAAGTCTGAGTCGGACACCGGAAACGAGATCTGACATTTTTAGATCAATTTCTTCTTAGATCAGTTTCTTCTTCTTTCTTCTTTCTTCTTTCTCTTCCTTGGCCCTTGTACCTCCTTGTCGCTTCTTATGGTGATGGTGCAAGCGTCTTCTCTTGGGTTCCTTTCAAGTTGACTAGCCAACCTTGTGGAACTTTAGGCCAGTAGCTTCCCCATGACATCACCTAGCTGACTGAGCTGATTTTCTAAATTTTTCAGACCACTTCTCTCTTCGTGCTGAAATTAAAGAGTGTTAGATGCTAAGCTCTTAACAATTTCCTCTAAGGACATACCTCCCGCTTATTATTATTGTGGTGGTTGTGGAGGCAGTGGCCTTGACTAAAACTTTGTTGATTCTGATGGAAAATTGGTGGTGCATGAACTCCGTATTGTTGCTTCTATTGATAATTGTGTTGGCGTGCATTAGAACTGCTTCCTTGCTATTGGTTTCTATACCTAAAGTTAGGATGATCCTTCCACCCTAAATTATAGGTAGGGGAAAAAGGGTCGTGCCTCCTCTGTTTTCCTTAAAACCCCCAACTGCATTGATGTTCTGTTTATCCAGTAAGAAGGGCATGCATTTGTAGGATGGTCACCTAATGTAGAAATACCATATACCTTTGTAGGCCCCTATCCTATAACTGCTTGCTGCACTAAGGAAGTCAAATTTGTAACTTGCTGCTCCAACTTGGAGATGGAGATCTCCTTTGGCTGATTTGTTGAGGAGGAAGCATTACTATGATTGCCCTAATACTGGGAGTTTGCTGCCATTGTTGCTATCATATTCCTAGCATCCTCCAATGTCCTATTCACCAAGGCCTTACCATTCGTAGCATCTATCATATTCCTATTTAAAAGAAGCAACCCTTTATATAAATATTGAATTAATAACTTGTCACTTATCTGATGGTTTAGGCAGCTATTGCAAAGCTTCTTGAAGCACTTCCAATACTTATGCAAAGACTCCCCTGTACCTTGTTAAATGCCACAAATCTCCTTCCTGATGTTAGTGGTTCTTGAGGCAGGGAACTACTTCTCGAGAAACGTCTGATGCATTTAGCAAGTCATACAACCACTCCTTCGTTGCATTTGCTAAGTCAAAGGGAACTATCTTTAGCTTGAGTTACTCCACTGAGACTCCTGCTAGCTTCATACTTGAACATACAAGGTGGAACTCCTTCAGGAACTTGTTAGGATCGGTGATGTAGCCTGATCCCAGTGAGCTGATGTCCCAAAACCTGTAAAAGTAGGCAATGTACATATCAGTCCAACTTTTTCAACTTCTGGCTTATTATCCAGATAATTGATACAAAGCAGATTATGGTTGAAAGAAGGAGTTGTAAGCTCCTTTAAGGTGGGCTGATAAGGTTCCATAATCTTCTCTATTTTGTCTGAACTCTCATACACTTCTTTTTCAAAAGATAAGGAACGACCACTCTAGGGAAAATTTGTATGAATTCCTTGCCCTCTCTGACAAAATTTGGTGTGACCTACACTAGGAGAAAAGGAGAAAGGGTTAAGTGGAAAAAGTAATGAACTTTTTTTTTCCTTGGCAAATTTACACAAAAAAATGTGTTTTTAGGAATTATGGAATATGCAAACCGATGAAAGAATGAAAAAATCAACAAAAACAAAAATAAAAACAACACAAGAAACAGCAATTAACATATTCCAACTCCCTGGCAGCGACGCCAAAAATTTGGTAGCCTATTGCTAACTACCAAATACTAAATTCCTAACTACCAAACTATGCAGTAAATGGTGAGCTAAGGTCGAACCACAGAGAACTGGGATGTAAATGCTATTTTGAATGTTGTAACAAAAGAAAACAAAACATCATGAAATGATGAAGACGAGATAGCTAATATGTAATGAACATAACCAAAAGGACAAGCATAAAGAAAATTTGGAAAAGTCTAATAACAATAGTAACAAAGTGGGCTGGAGATATCTTTGGGATTCTGAGATGTTCATTGATCCTTGAATCTAACCAAAAGGGTGCTCTCATTATAGTGTTAGCCTATGAACTCGATTAAGCTCTCGATCCCTTAATTTCTTTAAAATAGGCAAAAATAATAAGCTCTAGAAATGCCCCGATCTCCACTATAACATAGAATAAGCTCTCTAAGTTTAATAGCAAAGATGCATTAGGTACTACAAAACAACTAACTTAGGCCACCTACTTATAAGCTCGGAAGGTTTAACAGAAAGATATGGGATCCTATATTAAGTATCCTGACAAATTCAACTAACCTATTGCTACTTCTAGAAATCACTATAGACTATTACATATCACAAGCTCAACCCTAGACTTCAAATTAGGAAGTTATCTAAAGGGTGATCAAACCTATAAGCAATTCCTAATTCATGACATTTATCCTAAATCCTAAACCAACCTAGACCAACAAGCACCAATTTAACACAAATTCAACTCCATTCTCACAATTTCCATGCTTTCATCCTTTTAATATTTCCAAACCCTTAAGTAGTCTAATCACACATGTTCATATTAAGCACAATTGATATTAAATAAACAAAACCCATACTCAATTAAAAAAAAAGGCTGGAAATTACAAAACGAAGTGATAAAAATTGAAATTCAACACCAACTTAATATAAATCAAAAGTTTTTATGTTAACAAATGACTAATCATACCCCAAATTACAAACTTTAAACTAATTGGATCATATTGAAAATTCTAGCACACACAACTTTCACAAAAACCCAAATTAATTGATCATGAATCTAAGAACATACATAAATCCTAACTATTAAGCACAACTTAATCAAAAGCATCACAAATAAGCAAAAACCAATAACATAAACCATTAAACATTCAACATCCCATCAAATTTAGAACTGAAAAAGCACATAAATAAACTCAATAAACTAAGGTTAAAGTTGGAAAATTGAAGCAATAAACATCTATTGATATAACATAAAGGTTCCTTACAAAATTCATAAAGTTCAACTACAAAATCCATTAAACAGTCATTCTAAATATTCTAAAACATGTAAAAACGTGATTAACACTAAAAGAGATTTAAAATAATTGAATAAATATGAAAATAAAGAATTTAAATTGAAAGAGACGAGCTAAGCTTATGGAAAATAACAAAAACTTCTCTAGTAGTTCCTTTTCTCTTCTTAGAGCTTTTCAAAAATGGCAAATTTTGACAGTCTCTCTCTCTTCTTGGAGTTTTTCTAAAAGTGACAGATTGGAGGCTCCTCTTTTAGGTCCTTTTCTTTTTTTTAGTATGCTCCATTTTATGATTTTCCTGTGCCTCAAAGTCTAAAAAGCCCCTAAAAAACCTATGTTTAAAAGGTTGTCTGCGTCTATTTATGTGCAGGCCACAATCGTGGCCTTTAGTGCACAATTGTGGCCAGTTTATCTACTCTTTGTCACAATCATGGCTCATGATTGTGGCTAACGCCTCATGATTGTGGCCCTGGGATTAAGCTTCTGTCACAATCATAGTATATTTGTGAAGATCGTGGCCCCGAGTTTTTGCTAGGTCTTCTTTGATTCTCCTTTGAATGCACTTAATGGTTTCTCCTCCATAGATGGCTCTCCAAACTTTATCAAACTTCTTCCTTTTAGCATATATTTGTGTTCACTCCTTTAACCTATATGTAAAAACAAGATGAACACAAATTGAGTATTTAAACACAACAATAGGATTGAAAAGACATTGAAATGCATAAGAAAATATAAGATGATTCAATCCTCTCAAATAACATTTAACCCATATGTGGAGGTACACACTAAGATGCTATAATCCATACACCACAACACCAAAAGTTCCTTCATTGAGCATGTATTGGTTTCTGATTTGTAAAAAACTATTTGACACATAAATTTATGTAACAACAAATGCTCATGGGTTCGTATAATGTTGTTCTGGGTATTATTTGCATCAAACCGATTCCAATAACGAGAAACATAAAAATCATTTTGTTGATCAACTATGGGAGATTCAGGGAAACGGCAAATATCACACATGATTTTAATGTTTAACTCATAAGTTTGTCCTCGCAACCTAAACCACATTTCCTTAATTTTACTGGGTTTGAAATGAAGGGAAGTGAAGAATTCGGAGGTGAGATCTTGGTAGACAGGATATTGAAAGTGTATAAACTTACTCCACTAAATTTGTTCTGCTAAATTTTTAACCCTATCTCATAATTCTAGCCTATCGAGCGTATCAAAATCAATGTATTTTGTGACTACTCTGTGTTTAACATAAAGGGATTGGAATCGAATACCTTAGTCCTCTGTGTAGATTGGGAAGGTACTCCAAAATTTGCAGCCCTATTCCTTCGCCCTTAGGCCAAGACTTGATTTCTTCCTGATGACTGGTTGCGCTTTGTTGACTGCTTAATGCTCGGCATAATGGGCTACAAGTAGGTAAAAGTTTGAATAAGTGGAAATTTAGAAGTTGGTTAGAGAGAAGTGAGAGCACTTAGAGATTCTAAACGTAGAGAGATAAAGTTAAAATAAAAGTGAGTGAATAAATGAAGTAGGAAATGAACATATAGGTGAAGGAATGGTGAAATAGTAAAAATTTTAGCTGAAAATTGCGTGGACAGATTTAACCTACTATTATCGTAGGCTACGCCAATTTCACCAATTTCTGATTTTTCTATCTTTTTCCCTTATACACACCCCCAAGATTCCTTCCTAAATTTTTTTAACACTATCACCTCATTATAATTTCCTTCTCAGTCATCTTTGTCAAAAATTAATGCCCTATTTTTCCACGATATTTATTTGAAAATGTAACAACTTAACTATGGAATTCAAACTATCTAAAATTAAGAAATAACTAGTAATTTAAAAACCATGGGTTGCCTCCCATGCAACGCTTCTTTTAACATCATTATCTTGACGCTCTTTCTTGCTCAAGGTGGTTTAAGAAAATTGTTTGATGGTAACTCGATTGTCAATCTCATAAAATGCACGTGTACCACCTTGTTTGCTTATGCTACCATATTCCTTTTCCCAATTCTTTCGTCTCCTTCTCTTGGGAGGTTTATTCTTTTCCAGAGAACATTTTCAATCATCATCCTTCTTTTTTTCTCCACCAAGTTTTGTTCCCTTCATGATGGTCATGGGTTAGAGAGGACTTTTTTCATTCTTAGTTACAGTGAAAGATATTTGTTCCTCTCCTACCTTTAGAATTAGCTCATCCCCATCTACATCAATAATTGATCGATAAGTGGTCAAAAATGGCCACCCGAGGATAATTGGGGTTTTCATATCTTCTTATATGTCTAGTATACAAAAGTTTGTCAGAAAAGTAGACTTTTCCATTTGAACATGTACATCATATCTGATACCCTTCAAACGATGAATTGATCTATCCTCTGTTTTTACCAGTATCTTGGTGGGACTATCTCATCAAACCCTATCTTTTGAAATAAGGAATATGACATCACATTTATGTTAGCTCCCAAATCGGTGAAGGCTCTCTCCATTTTGACACCTTTAATATCGCAAGGGATATAAAAATCCCCTGGATCCTCCTTCTTTGGTGGTGTCATCAATTTCTTTTTCTTCCTCCAATTATTTTTCCACCCTTTATTGATTCCATCAATGTAAGTTATGCTTCCAGTTGCTCGATCATATCTACTACTTCATTCAGCTCAACTTCCTTCGATTTCCTAATGTCTTTGATCGGGAATGGAATTGGGGTTTGATACTTTCTCTTCTCAGGCAAAATGTATCAAGAAGGCGTCATTCTTTGTAACTTGCTCAAATTTGCCTTCCAGCATCTTATATGTGCCTCCTCAATCCCATGAGGGGGGAAACTAATCTAATCCTAAAGTCTAAGGCTAAGAATATATGAAACCCACAAAAAATAATACAGGAAAAGTAATCATAAGAATTGAATTTAGCCATTTAAATCAAAAATTAAACATAAAGGAATTAACAATTAAGCAATATCCTATCACAATAGAAATCTACCTAAGGAAGATTTCAATTTATGAGAAAAGAGATTTTACTTATCATTAATGCTAACATAATCAATTATGTGTCAATGGAGTATCGGTTCTAGACTATCCTAGGGTTGATTACTCTCTCGAGAGTTGTAACTATTAAACCTAAATTATAAACTCTTCAAATTATGGAATTTTCAATCTCTTAATTCACAAATTATCCAAACCTAATTATATCTGAAGCACTATAATAACTATTGGAAAATCACACGAGATCTCTCACAATTACCAATATGATTTATTATGGTTTCTATTAAATTGCCTAACTTCAATTAATCTGATTTAATCATTTTTTATTTAGTTCACCCTCTTACTTTATTACCAAATTATGCAATAACGTAATTAAATCGAAAAATTCATTAAAATAAAATATTCCAATAAATTATTATTAAATCAAAATAAAATCACGAATGAGAGTTCATAACATCGTCAATATTCTAAAATCCTATCATCATACTATCCATCTCAATTTTATACATCAATAAAATTGAAACAAAAAGGAAATACAACTAGAATAGACAATGGAAAGTTGTGACGTCAGAAAACCTCTTGATTCGAGAAGCTCTTTTAGCTAGCTTCGTTTTCCTATTCCTTTTTCTCTTTCTCTCTCTCGATATTCTCACTTAGGGTTTCAACGGTGGCTGCCAAAAAAATCCTTTTTCTCTACCTTCTCTTGTTCTTTTATTCTTATTTTTTTGGGTAAACTCTAAGGTTTTTCTGGAGTCTAAAAGGTCCAAAAAGTCCCTCGGAATAGAGCATCTGTGAGTCTGTCCGAAGCAAACCATGATCATGTCCCACATCTGAGCCTGTTTTCATGATCATGGCATGTAGGCCACGATCGTGGGCTGTTCCTTGAGCTTCTGTAATGATCATGGCATGCAGGCCACAATCGTGGGCTAAATCTGGAGCTTCTATCATGATCACTATCGTAGGCCATTATTTCATCCCGAATGTCTCTGAAACTCCTTCGTTCTTTGATATTGACCATAAAACACTAGCAAACACATCACGGTACCTCAAAAGCATAATATTTAAGCTTAAAGACTTATACTAACCTAGAAAACACTTAGAACACAAATAAATCACAAAATAACACAATTTAAACCTAAACACATACTAAACGATTGAGTTAATTGCTAAACACATATCAAACTATATCCTAAAACACGATGCAATTTACACTTATCGAGTATGCTAGGATGAGTGTTGTTAGGTATACCCTTTATTTCTTAGATCTTAGGCTATAAATTGGTAGTCTCCTTAGAAACCAAAATATGAAATTTTGCATACCAAGCCTAGATGTACACTTTAAAAAAAACTATATAGATTGAAGATTATATTTAGGCCTTTATAATATTCCTAGTTAACTTCTATATCTAAATAAAGGAATATTTTTTAATTGATAAAAGACACTAATTTTTTATGATTTTTTCATGTGCCTCCTGATCTTTGAATCATATACAATTAGTTATAATGAAGGTCTTTATATATCTATGATGAATTTAGAACGAGTAAGAAAATTATCAGTTAGGTGTAAGGCTGCGTACTACAAGACCTCCCCAGATCCTGAGCTCTAAGGGGATTTATAATGGGTGTTGTTGTTGTTATTGTAAGAAAATTATCAAGTAAACTTAATTTATATCTTATTATCTCTCTTATGTTCTGGATCTGTTGAACACTCTTTTAATTAGGGTTTATTTATGCCAAATATCTTAGCATTGGTGCTTTCATCTTTACCTCCTAAACATAGTTTGGAAGATATTATGCAAAGATTGTAGCCATCCCTAAGTAGATTGCTAATATGCAATCTTCTTCTATATAACACCATATTTCAATAAAATCATCCATTTAGTCTTTTAAAGAGAAGAGAAATTCCTTTTTTGTTATTATTACTAATCTGAAGCAACAAGTTTCTTCCCAGTCAATTCAAACTATCTTCATCTTCATCATCTCCACCTTCTTCTTTCCAAAACTTGCCACTTCCACTTCTACAATTGTCCCTAACATATATTCATTCAACTGCTTCTTATCCTCATCTTACCTTAACTATTATGGATTTCCACTCTTTTCCTCTTAAACACCTAAATTATAAATGTTAGTGTTTGATGGCATAAATACCTAGACTGTTATTTTAGGTAGACCAATATTTTAATTATTATAAGATTCATATAAAGTAGCATAAGAATATGATAGCAAAATACATGTATGGTGATGTTTTGAGTTTGTATAAGTGGATGCACACCACTCATTATATCACCTCTCGTGATAACTTTATTATTTGGTCCCTCTTCTTATGATAATCACATAATTGCTTTGCTTAAACTACATTAGTGTAAGATTATCAGCAAAATTTAAGAAACTCTAATAACTTTGTCACTAGAACTGAGGTTAAACAAGAGCTTGTAGTTTTAAATCCCCATTTTGTTTCTTCTGTAATCATGTTGATGGAATTATTGGAATAAAAAATTCAATTTGCTTATCCTTATCTCTACCTTTCTCTCGATTTCCTTCTACCCCTAACCAAAAAAAATTATTTCCCTCAATTGTTGCCCCAAATATCCTATAAAGTTCCTTTCACCATCTAAAATATAAAAAGGCATTATAAACGCCTTTGTTGTATATGTAAATCAAACAATTTTTTGTAGTTACTTACTGATAAGCCGACATTAGTCACTACTATACCTAAGCCTAAGGATACCTATCTATTGTTACCCTATATACTTTCCTTACCTCATCTTTTTCTAAACTATGATGGTATCTATTTCTCCTAAAACTATGTGTATTTACCAGGTTATTAAAAGGAAATCCATTTATGTCCTTATTGACCTAAGAATTACTTATAATGTTATCCAAGCTAGAGTGACTCAATTTCTAAAATTTTCTTAGTTATCCTCTCTTCCTTTATTATGGTGGCCAATAGGGATTATTTACATTGTGTATGTAACATCCCCTCACCTATGGGAAGGGTTAATTGGTAATTTGAAACGGGTTAGGAATACTAAAAATTGTTTTGCTATGTTCATGCGTTCATATACGCACTTGAATAGGAATATAGTGAATTTTTGCACATGCAAATAGCTGTACATGCATTCATGACATTTTTCGGTTTAATTGAGAATAACTGTGATTTTTGGAAAACATACTTTTTGTGTGTAAAATTGATATTGGAGAGCGTTATAGGGGTTTTCTAATTTTTAGAGAATTATAGAAATTTTTCGGGAATTTTTTGAAGTCGTTTCCGGACCCGAAAAATTGTCAAGTGATAGAATAGGAGTCTACCGGTAGTGAAATTGACTGTCCAATGGCACTGCAAACTTAGACACATGAATTTAGGAATTTTTTAATTGAGCCATTGGAAATTTGGAGAAAAATTGGAATTGATTTGGGAACAAAATGATGAGAGCCAATAAGAGAGTGACAAGTGGCAAGTGACACATGTCACTTGCCTACATGTCCACCTAAGGTATTTCTTTAATAAAAATCATGTTTTATGTTTGTCTTATACGAATCTTCTTGCACCTTCTTATTATCAAAGTGATTAGTGTATCTTTTGAATGAAAATTGTTCCATCCGAAGGTTGCTTTCTCCTTGGTTCTTCTTGACTTTTGATCCTTTCTTCTCCACTTTTTCACTCTTCTACACCTTGTTCTCTCTTCTTTGAGTCACCATACAACCTAAAC
>JANZXR010073191.1:0-11464 GCA_027575705.1 Erythroxylum echinodendron | reverse complement strand
TGGAAGTCACAAGAATTTAATGTCCCTGTCTCCGGAGTCGGGACAAAATTGGGTGGAGACAGCAACCAAACAGATTAAGGGACAAGACTTTTGTGTCTCTGTCATCCGTCTCCACCCTTGGAGACACTAACAAACGCTACGTTAGAGATAAAGTTGTTAAACGATGAGTGTATTTTAATTGTTTTATATGACTAAACTCTTTGCAAAATGATTGATGATATTTGACTTTATATTGTATGATTATTAGTTTTATATGAATGATACACTACAAGTGCATATTGCTAGTATAAGTGTATGTTTTAGCAATATATGAATTAAAGTTTGAAAGTTGAATTTCATATACTTTGAAGTGACATTGAAATTAGTTATTGGTTGAGAAAAAGGAAATGAGTTTTAGTTTAAGGTACGCCTTTAGGATTTACACATGTTATTGTACAAGTATAGTGTTAACCTAGTGCAGGTAAGCGAAGTAAACTAATTCCGTAACTAGTAATTAACTAGCTACAGGTAAGTAATGCAAAACCAGCTCTATATTCACCGATGTATAGTGGTTAACTTAGTTCAAGTAAGAAATGTACAACCGGCTTCATAATTAGTGGTTAACTGGTTGTAGTTAAGTAATGTAGAACCAGCTTAGTGTTTATGCATAAGTGTACCATATGGCAAAGAAGTTAGCGGTAGGCTATGTCGTGTCAGAAAGTTTTGACAATATCGACACCGCCATAATTTACTTTATTAGTAACTTGAAATTTTGATTTTTGAAAGCAAAAATGTTTTATATTGGTATTGTATCGAAAGAAATGAAATGAGTTTATTTTATGGAGGTTTAAATTGTTAAATATGGTTTGCATAGAAATGTTAACACTCACTGAGCTCATTTAGCTCACACTCTTCTTTATGTTTTAAAAAAAAAAACCTTCCAAGTGCATGCTCAAGGGCTTCAATAGTAGGGACTTCACCTCTCGAGTAGTTCATTTCGTCACATGTTGCTATGTAGGAATTTTACCTTATGAATATTTTTGGGAAATATTGTACATCTTTTACATTTTTTGGAATATACATTTATGTAAAGAATGGATGTATGTAAAGGTTTTTAATGCATGAATGTTTTAGTATTTTTAAGTTTATTGAAGTGATTGTTGAGATTGCTTGTCAATGGACTTAAAGTCCAAAATTTGTAGTGGGGATTTTAATGTGATTATAGAAATGTTTTTGAACATTTATAAAGATTTTGAAAATTTTGGGGATGTCAAAATACAACCGTTGCATTGCCCAAATTTTTAATAAATGGTTAAAAGGAAAAAATCCACTAGTTATATCTTTTTATGTTGAATTAAAGATTTACAATAAAAAAGGCAATAGGTTTAGTTCTAGGGGAACTTTCCAGTTGGATCAGATATTGAATAGAGAGCCACCTTGGGTTGCTAAGCAAGTCGTCTATTCATTTCATAATAGGGGCCTGTCAATGCATCTCAATATCTATAAGGAGAATAGTCTTACTAATCCTTTCTCTCATTAACTGTTATGGAGGAAGTTTGAAATCTATAGGCTCCCCTATCGTCTCTTCCATCCTATGTGCATCAAATTCTTATAGAACTTCAGTTTTTATAATGAAATTTTTTAATTATATGATGTAGTCGATACTAAAATCTATGATTCTTTGTAGGATATAATTAAACATATTGATAAGCTAGCATATAAGCATAAAAAGGCATGGATAGAAGAAAGCTTCAATCTTAAAGGAAGAAGACATTCACACAACATTTAAAAAATTTTAGAGGATGAGGGTTTTAATTCCTTTTACCATACCTTCTACTCTAATCTAGTTAAGAGATTATTAAGAAGTTTAAGAGATTATTAAGAAGTGTTTATTGGAGGTAATCTATTTTTTAATTTCATTTGATTATTTGATTATTTTATTTTTGAAGTTTATTTCTTCTCATGTTATTTTATGTTTGATTATTCTATTATTTTCTATGTAGGTTCCCATTTTACAAGAATCTCATGGAATTAATTATAGTAACCATTAATAACGAGGGTCAGAGAACTTTTCTTAATCTTAAATTTTCTTTACTCTTCTTTTACACTTTTGAATATATCATTTATTTTTAAGTTTGTCATGTTTCCATTAAAGATAATATACAATTTAATTTTGGGGAGGGGTAATTTTAGTTTTAGTTGAAAGAATAGAGAAAATTCTTTTTAAGTAAAATGATCTGACTAGTTTCATAAGTAACAATTTTGTAAAATTAAACAATAAAAGAAATGCTATTAAGATGATTCATTAAAAGTTAGATTGTGCTGTGATTTACTATGTTTGGTCAATATATATGAGTAGTTATTAGCATTTTAGTTTTAACTTAATTTTATAGTCTTGAGACTAATGCTTGATTTGAATAATGAGACATTATGTATCATTTTAAGGTTACGCTTATTAAGTGGCTTAGTACTCCATATATTTATGAAACAAATTTGTTAGTAAAATGAGCATAAATAAATATATTGTGTTGAATTAACCTTAATAAAGGGTAAAAGTTAAGAGTGATACCAATAACTATATCGAATTGTGATCTAATTAAGTAACTATTGATGGTAAAACATATCTACTTATTTTACGCTAAAAAATTACAAGTAAACAGGTGGTGACTTATAGTAAAAAGAGCAAATATCGATCCCACAGGGATTGATGCCTAGACACAACTTAATTTAGACACAACTTTATTTAAGAAACTAAATTATGACATGCAAATAATCTAGAAAATTAAATTAAAATTAAAAGACTAATGTAAACAATGGATAACACCAAAATTGCAGAAAATCTGAGTTCAAGAATCCAAATACTAGAGATTACTTTTTTTTCTTATTTTGTCTCCCTCTTATTTTATCGATTGAATTATGCCTCACCCTAAATTTTCGAATGTACTAATTACCCTCTCTCAAGGTGTAACTATTTATCCCTAATCAAATTAACGGGAATCAATTGGACAATCTCTTAACCTACCTAATGACTCTATCGATTCAATTAGTTATCAAACTATCCTATGGGTGATCAATTGACTAGTCGAGATCTCTCTTCTAGCTATTCAATTAATATGATGATTACTAATCTATAAGTCTCCAACTCTTATTGTACTATCCTACATAAATTTCATTTCACTCACTCTCTCAATTTGTTGTAAGATGACAATTAAAAACAACAATAAACAAAGACAATTGCATTCAATTCAATAAAATAGGAGTTCAATATAATAGTTTCAAAAGCAATCCCTAAAATAAAATCAGCCTAACATTGTCTCCATAACATTATCAACATTCAAATAATCCATTTTTACAAAGAATAGAAGAGATTAAATGAAAAAAAATTGAATAGAAGGACTCCTCTTCTTTGCCAAAATCTAGAATTTTGGTATTGATGTGCTATTTTGCCCAATCTTGATGAAGATCATCGTCTTCAATCCTTTCTCAATGCTCCAAACATGTGTTCTTCACTCAAGGATGGTGTTTCTACAAGTGGGTGTTGTCTCCCCTTAAGATGGAGGCTTAATTCCCTTTTTATAGTCAAAAAAACCCTAAGTTTAATGAAGCCTCGTAGATTGTCTCAGATTGTAATTCCCATGTTCGAGTAAATTTACATGATTCCCACGAGTGTGGGAATTTGTCACAGACACATCTCTCATTTTCTTCTGTAATTCCCACATGACGTGGGAATTTGCATAATTCCCATTAACATGGGAATTTGTCACTGATGCACTCCTTATTTCTTCTCCTCTTCGATCTTTAGTTCATCCCCCAAGTTGCTCCTTCCTTCTTTCTATATAAAAATAGTTAATTCTTGCCCTAAATTAACATCAAATACACAAGATCAATAATGAAAACCAAACACAATAAAAACGAACAAAATGAATCTTAAACTAGAACAATAATCAATAATTATGCTAGAAAATACATGCCAATTACCTATAAAAACATATCCTAATGCACGCCTATCAACATCCCCACATTTGAATCTTTGCTTATCCTCAAGCAAAATAAATACAAACAATTAATTCTACCACTTCATTTTCACAAAGATCAAAGCATACAATCCCTCAAATTTAAGCCAACTCAAATATCAAGTTAATGCATATATCATGACTACTTTTTCATTGGTGCACATAAGCAAATTCATAATTGACACAATCACTCAAAGATAAGTAAAGGTGTAGAATGAATTTTCCTCATGGTTTTCACCCACTTCTCTTAAGTGTTTATGGGTTAGTGTTTCACTTAAACTTGCTATAGGAAACTACACTACCATAGGCTTGGTAATACACCAATTCTCCTACAATGATTGTATGCATAAATAGATCAAAAGGTCTTGTTTAAGGTAGTAATATGGTAAGGTTAAGGTGGGTCAAAATAAGGGAAAGAGGGTTAAGCACAAGCATAAGTAAAGTAAAAAAGAATGAATAAAATGGGATAATAAAACATAACTCCGAAACATCCAAACATATCTAATGTAGTACTCTGTACTAATTTATACTACTTGTTTGTTCTTCCTGTTTCATGTCCTTTCTTTTTCTTTCTCTTTCTTTTCAACACTTTTTTTTCATACACGGAAGAACTATAAATACAAAAGCAGCTATATACGCTGTAATCCACAGATAGAAATATACTCAACTCAACTCGGAAAATTTTTTAGTACAATCCTAACTAATGTATTACTTAATACTTTACTAAGCTTATGGAAGGGTATGATAATGGGGTTTAAAGTTTTAAAAATTTAAGTGTTTTCAATAAACAAAAGGTTAAGGCTCAATGGGGGTAGCAAGGGGTAATCAATGGGTAAGTCATTTAAGCCAAGAGTTAACACAAAAAGGCCCTAAATCATCTCTATTAAGAATGCATCTAGTAGACTCAAACTGATTCAAAGCAAGTTGTGAAGGTAGTAACCTAAGGAAGTAACACTCAACAAATAAATGACATGACTATAGATAGAGTCATATAGCTCAATCCTCACTTTAGCTCAAATGAAAACTCATTATGCATCTCTACACTACCTTATTGTTCAAATGTCAATTTATGAATAAGCTTATGTAACTAACTATTTTTGGTCACTCTATATAGTTCACTTTCTACTTAAGTAGCCTTATCCGAGTTCAAGCATGCATTCAATCTAATTCCAACTAACATGATAGAATTTTTTGGCAATATTTATTGGAGTGATTCAAGTATGGTTCTATTGCTAATATAAAACACCATTGCTGACACAAAGCACATATAATATGCCTAAACATGCATCCTAATTAACAAAATGAAAACAAAGCAATTAAGAAAGTCAATGACACCTCCCCATACTTAAAGATCACATTGTCCTCGATGTGACAAAACAACAAACAATAAGGGAAAATGACTTTAAATAAAACAAAGAAAAACAATGACACGAAAATAAACAAAAGATATAAAACCACACAAAAGAAAATAAAATCAAACCAAATAGAAATGACAAGAAATCAAACAAAAGAAAATGACACAAATAAAAAGTTTAAGGTAAGAAGTGGCTTATGGAGATGATGGTGGCTATGGTTTAGGCGAAGGAGCTTCAAAGTTATTTCGCTAACAGAAGTTAAGGAACCTTTTCTTCAAGCTACGTTGCCCCTTATAAACCTGCCGCATTTAAGTTATGAGCTCATCAAGTTGGGATGTCATCTATTGTTGGTTAACGGCCATTTGGTCAAGGATTTGTTAAAATCGATCTACCTCTGCCAATGCACTTGGTTCTACTTCTATTGCTTCCTCCTTAGGCTCCAGAGTAGTGCAGGATGTGGAGGGTCAGGATGTGACTGTACTAGTGCCCCTCCGTCTCCTCACTGTAATGCGCATATGAGGATTGCAGAGTTCTATAGAATGGACCTCCACAATCTCAGAGCACCTCAATTAGGCTATGTCAAACATATCATGGGGAGTACTATGCAAATTCTCCATATTAACATTATAAAACACCCAAATTGGAAGCAATTTAAGACATCCGAAAAGACGAACTATTTTTATTAACCACTCTAACTAGTGTTCGAAAAATCCTACAAGGTGTGTTAATTTTAATTTTTTGATCCATGAACCATAAAAGAAAATCTCTTTGGCTGAGCATTTGTTGCTTTCCATTTTATTAAACACAGTTAGACATATAAATTTATGCAATAGCAAATGTTTTGCACTACAGATTAAAGAATTTAGTTCATTGCATGAGTCAAAATGTTCTTCACCTGTGAAAGTTTTTCAATAGTAATCAACATTAAAATCAATGTGACCATCCAGAATTTTTTCATTCGATAAACTAAAAATTTCACGCATGATATAATAATCAAGTTTAAAAATGTTTCCAAGTAACCTAAACCAAAACACGTCCATTTGGGGGTTATACCGGACTGTTGTGAAAAACTCTAAGGTTATAGTGGCATAAATAGGTATATCGCATCAAATAAACCTATTCCACCCTACGTTTGCAACTAGTTGCTCAAGTTGTCGTCTCACTCCTATGTTCTTTAGCACTCTGAAATCAAAATACCTAGGAGTGACTATTTCTTTATTCCTAAAGTCGCAAAATCACGTACCTTCTTCTTCTGAGTAAATTAGAAATGGGGCCTGATAGGCTACTACTAAGTTGAGCTTACCTTCGCTGGAAACTTGAAGTTGGAGTTCATCAACCAGTTTCCTAGCCATCATCTTCTTTAGTGGTGCCATTGCAAGAAGAAAATATGCAAAAATAGAGAGAGAGAGAGAGAGAGAGAGAGATTCAGATTTAAGAGAGAGAGCAAAATTTTACCCAAATCCTTGTATTTTTGAATGATTAGTGCATAAAAAGATGAAAGGATTGTAAGAATAATGAAAGAGTTGAAGAAAATACCAAGAATCTAGAGGAAAATTGAAGAGTGTTAGAGAGTGGGAGGAGAGAATTTTATGGGTTACAGAGAGAGGGGGTGAAAATTTGAAGATAGGGTGAGAGAAAAAAAAGGAGGGAAACTTTAAGTTTCCCTCTGGATGGGATTCTCACGAACGTGGGAATCCTCTCCAGAAAGTCGTGGAAATCACCACAATTCCCATGGAAATGGGTTTTCTCTCCAACAAATTTTTGGAGAGATTTCCCACTCTAGTGGGATTCATTTCAATTCCCACTAATGTGGGAATTAGTGATCCTTATAATTTCAAATCTTCATTTTTGGAGAGACTTCCCATGCTAGTGGGATTCACTTCAATTCCCACCAGCATGGGAATTAGTGATCCTTATAATTTAAAACCTTCTTCCAAGCTTAAAAGAATCTCCATGATCCCAAATCCTTCAAACACCTCAAGATAATATCATCAACAAGAAATTTGAAAAGAAAACAAGATGAAATTCAAACAAAATCAACATGAACATCAATCAAACTCAATTAAAAAATTATCATAACAAAAGAAAGCAAACAAACAAATAGGTAAAGAAAACAATCAAATGAAATAAAATTCCATGGGTTGCCTCCTATGCAGCGCTTCTTTTAATGTCGGTAGCTCAATGCTCTTCTTTCATTGGAAACTCATCCACGATCAATTATAGGTGGCTTGCTTCCACCTTTTTCGTTCAACATCGATTTTGCAACCTGTAAGTAAGCTACAAATTGCAAAATGAACAAAAGGACAATATTAATAAAGTTGAGGAAACTAATTAATTTCATCAATGTCCTTTTCATTAATAAACTGCCAATAAAAAAGGGAATAATAAAACTCCTCGAATCTTCTATGGAATCAAACAATTTTTTTGTACAAAAGTTAGTTGCTCTCTTTCTTCCTTAATCACCTTCATCTCCTCTGCTTATTCCTCTTCATGAATAGAGACTTTCATAACTTCTTCAAACTTGATGTCTGTTGTCATCTGTTATTTGTCTGTTTGTTCTTCAGAAGATTTGAACATATCAGTTGTATTCAATGAGCTACTATCCTTTGGATTCTTAGATACATCATTCATGTTAAATGTCTCTTAATCATCATCAATCCAAAAGATATAATTCTTTTCATGAACATCTACCTAAGCTTTTTTTATGTTTACCTTTGGTATATCAAGAACTGGTGAATAATAAAGAGGGTTGGCATTCTTTTTTTCACTTTCTTTTTTGTCTCTTATTCTTCAATAAAGTAAGGTTCAGTATGGTGTTCCACTGGTTCTTGTAGCTTTTCCTCATTCTTAATTGTGATAGCCTCATATTGCTCTAGTTGATATAATTCCATATTTCTCAGAGATTCTTCACACTTCTCTTACAAAATTCACAAGAAAGTTATCTTACTTGAATCTCCAGGTTGTGAATAGAAGCGGTATGATTTTCAAGAATTTGATCGAATTTCTTTTACAGTATCTTCTGACTTTTCTCCTAGCTAGAAAACATCCTCTTCTGGTTCTCTTCCTGAGCTGCTAGTTTGGAACCAAACATTTCCATAAACTTGTCCAACTTACTCTCCATCGCTCTAATTTGATCTTATTGAAATTCAAATAGGTCTTAATGTCCTCATGTGAGTACTTGCATTATTGGACCAATAAAAATCAGGGTAGTTTTGCCATCTCGTAGTATACGTGTTCCAATAAGAATTGATACTTCCCCAGCCATACTGCATTTCCTTGTAATTTGCAAAAGTTCCTTGCTCCCTATAATAATTATCTTCTATCATTGTTCTTTCTATTTCTTCATGACATCTAGCTCTTTAAATTTCTCATTCCTCATTCTAAGATGTCTTGATGTGTCTCTACTTTATTCCTCAAACTTCTTCTTTACTAATTTCTGTCAATCTTCGCGTACTCCTTGTGTTCATGCACCTGTAAATACACAAGGAAAAGTATCAAAAACTCTTAAATCAAAGTAATCTAAATCAAACACAATGCTCAACAATCAACCTCCAGCAACGGCACCAAAAACTTGTTGATGGTAAAACCTATCTACTTATTTTACGCTAAAAAATTGCAAGTGAATGGGTCGTGAATTATAGTAAAAATAACAGATATCGATCCAATAGGGATCGATGCCTAGACACTGCTTAATTTAGACACAACTTTGTTTAAGAAACTAAATTATGAAAAGAAAATAATCTGTAAAATTAAAATAAAATTAAAAGACTAATGTAAACAATGGACAATATCGAAATTGCAGAAAATCTGAATTCAAGGATCTAAATACTAGAGATTACTTTTTTCCTTATTTTGTCTCCCTTCTATTTTGTCGATAGAATTATGTCTCACCCTGGATTATCAAATGTACTAATTACTCTCTCACAAGGTGTAACTATTTATTCCTAATCGAATTAACAGGAATTAACTAGACGATCTCTCAACCTACCTAATGGCTCTACGGATTTAATTAGTTATCAAACTATCCTATGGGTGATCAATTGACTAGTCGGGATCTCTCTTCTAACTATTCAATTAATATGATGATTGCTAGTCTAAAGATCGCAAACTCTCGTTGTACAATCCTACATGAATTTGATCTCACTCACTCTCTCAATTTGTTGCAAGATGACAGTTAAAAACAACAATCAACAAAGACAATTGCATTCAAATCAATAAAATAGGAGTTCAATATAATAGTTCCCAAAATAATCCTAAAATAAAATCAGCCTATCATGGTATTCGTAACATCATCAACATTCAAATAATCCATCTTTACAAATAATAGAAGAGATTAAAATGATAGAAATTGAATAGAAGGACTCCTCTTCTTTGCCAAAATCTGGAATTTAGGTGATGGTGTGCTATTTTGCCCAACCTTGATGATGATCTTTGTCCTCAATCCTTCCTCAATGCTCCAAACATATGTTCTTCACTCAAGGATGGTGTTTTTACAAGTGAGTGTCGTCTCCCCTTCAGATGGAGGCTTAATTTCCTTTTTATAATCCAAAAACCCTAAGTTTAATAAAGCCTCGTAGGTTGCCTCAGATTATAATTCCCACGTTCGTGGGAATTTGCATGAATCTCATGATCGTGGGAATTTGTCACAGACACATCTCTCATTTTCTTCTGTAATTCCCATGTGACATGGGAATTTTTGTGATTCCCACAAACGTAGGAATTTTTCACTAATGCACTCCTTATTTCTTCTCCTCTTTGATCTTTAGTTCACCCTCCAAGTTGCTCCTTTCTTCTTCTTGCATAAAAATAGTCAATTCTTGCCCTCAATTAACATCAAACACACAAGAACAATAATGAAAATCAAACTTAACGAAAGCATACAAAATGAATCCTAAATTAGAACAATAATCAACAATTATGCTAGAAAACACATGTCAATTACCTATAAAAACATATCCTAATGCACACCTATCAGTAACAGATAATATTTATGATAAGATGTTTACCTTTATATAAAAAGGTTCAAATAACATTTCAAATAAGCCTTTCATACTCTATAAAATTTAAAAGAAATGTTTTAATTTTTCTATAATCTTTAATTTTGTTATTATAATAAGGCATTTTATTCATTTATGTTTATTTAATATATAGGGTTAAATTACTTGGATTGAGCTAAGTTTTAAAAGGATTGTTGATTTAGGTCAAACTAAATTGGAAGTTAGTTTAAGTATTAGAGATCTAGATAGTTTATAAACAATGTAGTTAGGCAGAAAATGAGCAATTTTGATTACTTTGAAATGTTTTTTAAACTTTCTTCGAATTAAAAATTGCTTAAGTTAAGAATGATTGAGATGGTTTTGTATGGGGAAAAGAAAAATTCTAATTGTAGGGGTATTTGATGCATAAAATATGCATTTATTTTTCTTAGAAATTTGATATTTTTTTCATATAAATTACCTTATTTTAATCAATTCTATGTCTTTTTTCACATATGCAGCCTTATCCTGGACTGTGTTTGTAGGAAAAAAAATTATAAACTACAAAAAACCTAAAGGAAGAGTCTTTTCACTTCATTTTATTTGATTGTTTAGTTTTCATTAGGGTTATTAGCTTATCAAAGGACAGCCAAAGAATATATCCAAAAGCTTAATAGAGAGAGGGCTTGGTAGTCATTCCTTAGCACCAATTATCATCAGAAAATTTAAATTTTGGTTATGGGATATGATAGAATGAGTTCTTCTTTCCTTTCAACTATTTTTTCATTATTTTAAGATGATTTTAGGCTAATAAATTTTATACTTCGATTGGATAGAACCTTAATAGATTCTTATAAGCTTCAATTGAATTTTATTAATAATGGGTATTATGTTTTAGATTTATATGTGTTGATATTATTGTTGATCGTATATAATAGAACTATATATGGACCTAGTCACAAGAGCTTATATGTAGATTAGTTTAAGTAAATACATTAAGGATTAAATAGGGATTCGGAAATAGACCTAAATGAACCTTTCATTATTAAGAAAACCTTTTATGAGGTTTGAAAGAACTTTAAAGCATTATGAGGGTAGTTAATTAGATATACATCTATATATATATATATATATATATATA